>CAKNWW010343491.1:605-13764 GCA_932074435.1 Andricus kollari
GGTTAAGAATTCTTTTTTTTTTACTTGAAAATTTGACTATTTTGTTGAAAACTCGCTTTTTTGGTTGAAAATGTATTTAAAATTGTATTAAAATTTATAAATCATTAATATTATTCAAAATTTCTTTTTGAATTATTTAGTTTAAAATTCATATTTTTAAATGAAAATTTTAATATTCCATTTTTTGTGAAAAATGCATTTCTTGGTAGAAAATTTAACTATTGTTTGGAAATGTCGTCTTTTTTTAAAATTTATTGAAAACTTTCTTTTGAGTTAAAAATTAAATAATTTGGTAAAAAATTCGATTTTTGTGTTAACAATTCACATTGTCAGGTTGGAAGTTCAACTGTTGTGCAGGAAATTCGTATTTTTGGCTTGAAAATTTAATATTTTAGATAAGATCTTTTTTATGTATTGACTGAAAAATCTATTTTGATTGAAACTTCAACTGCTTTTTTCAAAAGTTCATTTTTTTAAATTAGGCTGTTTTGCTTTATGATTCAGCTATGTTTGATTGAAAATTAGAATATTTTTCGGTGGAAATAACTAATACACTTTTCGTTGAGATATCATTTGTTTTTATCGAAGATTCATCACTTTGGTTGAAAATTTAAATGGTCTGTTAAAAATTTATTTTTTCTTGGTGTAAGTCTGTTTTTATACCTAAAAGAAAAATTTAGAATATTCAGGGAAAATAAAAGATTCGTTAGGGAATAGTCAGGGGAAGTGCGGGAATTTCAAAATTGGGATTTTGTAGCAACCCTGTTTTAATAAATTTAATAGTCAATTGCAATAAAAAAATGTGGAGAAACCGAAGAATCTTTTGACTTCTACTTTAGCTAAATGGTTATTTTACTAAAATTTCTTAATACTTAATGCTTATTTTGACCAAAAACTAAGTTATTTTTAAAACATTTTAAGGAAAATGCACAAACTTTTAACAATTTTTAATTATTTAGGCTTTTTACACCTGAAATCAGTATTTTCATTGAAAAATTATTAGATTTCAAAGAAAATTTACAATTTTTGAATTATTTAAAGTTATTTTAACATTTTTCATAGATATTCGGTTATTTTAAACAAATATAATTAAATTTCAAAGAAATTTTACACCTTGAAACAATTTTTTGTTGTTTTGTATTAGTGATTTTCATCAAAAATGTTTACTCCTAATAAAAAAGGTCATATGCAAATTCTTTAGAATTTTCTTGAGTAAGAATTTAACTTACTATAATATATTTTATTCTAATAATTTCCAGATTTTTCAGCTTAACATTCTTCTTCAGATTGTCATTAAGAGGAATTAAATTCACACTTTTTATTTTTGTTGAAGTTTCATACCAAAAATTGGTACTTTCAATGAAAAATAATTCCATGTTAAAGAAAATAACACATTTTTCAACAATTGTAGCTTGTACTCGTGTTTTTCACCAGAAATCGGTATATATTTCAAATATTTATTTACCTCTCATTATTTTTACCTATAATTTTCCTGAAGAAGATGTGAGCTTGAAAATTCAATATTTTAGATAAGATTCTTTTATGTATTGACTGAAAAATCTTTTTTGATTGAAACTTCAACTGTTTTTTTCAAAAATGTATTTTTTTTTAATTGAAAATTAGTTTGTTTTCATTTAGGATTCAGCTATTTTTGATTGAAAATTATAATATTTTTCGGTGGAAATAACTAATACACTTTTTGTCGAGATATCATTTGTTTTTATCGAAGGTTCGTCACTTTGTTTGAAAATTTAACTGTTTTGTTAAAAATTTCTTTTCTCTTGGTGTAAGTTTGTTTTTATACCTAAAAGAAAAAATTAGAATAGTCAGGGAAAATAAAAGATTGGTTAGGGAATAGTCAGGGAAAGTGAGGGCATTTCGAAATTGGGATTTTATAGCAACCCTGTCTTAAATAAATTTAATAGTCTATTTGCAATAAAAAAATTTGCAGAAACCGAAGAATCCTTCGACTTCTACTTTAGCGAAATCAAACTGCTCTCGGGCTTTCGGTGTGAAATGTAGGTTAATTCGCCAGGCGAGGATTTTGAACAGTCCTAGAGAGAGTGCATAAAAGACCGTTGCATCGTGATGCACACGCGCATTTTCCGCTTTTAAAGCCGTTCAAGTGGCGAGATTGATCGATTCAAGCGATATTTCACTCTTGAAAAAACCAGTTGAATGAATCAAGCTACGGATCGCAGATTTCTGAGTGACTCCAAGAGTGCTGGGAAATATGGAGGGAGTAAGAAAGCAAAGAAGTTAAAAAGGGGTGTGAGAAGGGAGGTAAAAAAAGGGATGGATTATAAAGTACGCTGCATAATGTCGGTTCGGATCGTGAGACCCTTAGCTCTGAATAAAAGAAAAATTGTAAAGCAAATCTCCATTTTATTTTATTTTTCCATTTTTTTTTAACAGCGCCACTTAAAAGCCTATTTGACTGATACAGTATCAGACTCTGTACTATCTGTTGTATAAGAGAGACAAAGGTTAGATCCCGCACGATTCAACTGTTATTTTGTTTGCCCTCATCCGGTGTTTTAATTCAACGCTGGCCTTTTAAAACTCGCAAACCACGGATATTGCTCGCACCACACTGTGAAATCTCGTTCTACTTTTTATTTTCCGGCCGATTCTATCTCGTCAACGAAAAACAAGGGAGGGATCGACTTTTATATTAAAAGGCTCTTTTTTAATTAGGGTTTAATGGAACTATGTCGCTGATAGGTAATGTTCGGAAAGATAATTTGGAAAATATGTGAAATAAAATTATTAATTGTATGCCTTCATTTGTGTACAAACTAACATCACATATGTGTATCGCTTTTTCAATTTCGGGAATTATAAAGAGTCCTATCATGCAACTCATCAAATCATGACACGCCTAAAAAATGGTTCAGTCACTCCGGAAATTAAGTTAACTTTGTATTTAACCTTTTAGTATGAACGTGAATTCATTTTTGCACTAACATGGACCTGAGATCTGACAGATTGCTGTATACTTTTATATCTAATTAAATAAGTAGAGAAGTTTTTGTTATCTAAACTATACATGTATGTGAAGCGGCATTGGAATAAGTAAGAAATTTATTAATTTTATTAACTTTTATTGTATATAATCTTTTACACCATAGGCAGGAGGGACCCAGATATCAGAGGCATCGTGCTGACTGGGAGACCGCACGTCCATATTAATTTCTCACTTTTTGCTCAAATGAGGGATAATCGGGACTTAACATTTTTTGGGACGGCCGCGTTCCGTACTCTGGGGTACCCGCATCAAGCTCAAGTTGGTTTGTGTGTGACATCTTGCATTGCATATACCTTGAAACAAATTAGAACAGAAATATGAAATTGTGACGCGACCCTGGAGGTGCGGTCTCACGTTCAGTCTATGAGCTTTCAATTGATATTACCCGCCAATTTCACGCAGAAACACACGTTGTCTAGCTACCTCGGCGAAAGCACAATTGAAACTAAAGCTAATAATAACGGCAGCCTTAGGGAAGGCCAGGAGGGAGTGACCCACATATTAGAATCATGGTGCGGTCTGTGAGACCGCATGTCGATACTTGAAGGTTTAAAAAATTACATGATCATAAATACATTTAAAAGTAATAATTCCATCCTTATCGTAAGAATAAAACAAAAATTATTGAAAAGTATTAAAAAATTGTGTCAGACAATTTTATACAAATTACAATTTATGATCCTATCTAACAAAAAGTGTTGAAACGTTATGTCCCTAAAATTTCGCAATCATTTTTGTTGAAAACCTGATCGGATTTTTATTACAGTGAAGTCTCGCCTTTCTCCTGACCTTGAAACGAAAGGATTCTTTTATTTCTGAGCTGGAGGGGGCCCCATCCTTACCGCGATCCGGCAGTTTATTTTTATCAACGACGCTCATTGGCTGCCCCGTTCTTGTGTCGATGCGCCGCCCGTAGGAAACTTTTTCAACCGAAAAGCGCGGTAGATTTAAAATCAATAATAATTACTATCAATAATAATACAAATAAATACACTCAACATTTCTAGAATTGCTGGTCAACGCAGTTTCTCAGCGCGTAGGGCGATAGACGGTGGCGACTCTCGCCTCGGAAGGGCCGAGTGGGCGAGTACTCTGTCGAGTACATATATTGCGCAATATTATGGAAACGCTTCAGGCGAGTGGATACCCGGCTTATTTCTCAGTTGAAGAAGTCGCTGTCCGTTAGTCTGCATGCTAGCATAAATGTCTTTCAAGTGTCTTTCAAGTGCTTTTGTTGGCATACGACAATTTCCCAACTAAAAATCAATATTATAGAATCCAAAAACGACGCAAATATTTCGCGGCATAGTGAATTTTGTGGCATGAAGTCGATAGGTGGAAATGTCAGCCGTCAGGAAGGTTAGTACATGGTACTGCATCTGCATACGACTTTTTGGAGAAATTTTTCGAAACATAAAGATGATAGGTTTGCATAGTAATATTTTCAAGTGTAGAATGCATTTACGCAATTCTTTTTCTTCATCCTTTTATCGGTTGAAGACCTTTCAGTTTCACAAAGCAACTGTCTGAAATTTAAGTTTGAAGTACCACTAACGCGACATTTAGGATATTTTATTTTATTTCGTGAAACTGAAAGGTCGTGAATCGACAAAAGAATGGAGCATGACTGAGAAAATAGATTCTACACTTGAGAAATATTACTATTTGTATGTTTATGACTTTTACGTTTATGATATTTTCTCGCAAAAGTCGTATGACTTATTCCCATGACGTCATACTAAAATACTGAATTCAAACCAACGAGGGCGCTCTTCGGGCCTCTTTTTAATTAGTTAGCCACTGACGCGAAGGAGAATATACCGGGACTATGGTGAGAGTTGCCGGAACTGCGCAAATGGAAATGACCGTCTTCAGCCGATGGGAAATAGAGGCGGCAGGAAATAAGGGATATGGAAATAGGTGAGACTACACTGGACTTGAAGTTTTTTTATATATTAAATTTGAAATTTTGAAAATTGAGTCCTCTTTTAATAAAAGAAATCATAGAAGACATTATGCTAATTGAAAAAAAAACATTTCTGCTTGAAAATACTATTGCGCGGTTTAATTAAAACTTTCAAATTATCTGATAATATATTTAAAATATTTTGTATGTTTTATGTCAGCGCTTTTCGTTGGAAATTAATTTTTTTTATTTAATTTTAATACGAAATCGAAAATGACTTAACATTTATGAAAATTTGAGAGAAGATTTGAAAGATTAATAATTATCCACCTCTTTGCTTATTTCCATTTTGTTAGCGTCTTTCGCGAGAAATTGATATTTTAAAAAAATAATTATATTTTAAGGGCTGATAATTTTTGCAATTTATTAGTTTATTTTAGCATTCACACTAAAAATTTGTATTTTGAAACAAAAATTATTGTGGTTTGAACAATATTTGCAATTTTTGAACAGTTTCTGGTTACATTAAAATTTCTCACGGGAAATCGGTTATTTTAAACAAAAATCGTTGAATATAGAAGAAGATTTACAATTCTTCACAATTAATATATTATATGTTATTTTAGTGCTTTTCGTTGAAAATGATTGATATTCAAAAAAAAAAGATTAGATTTCAAAAATTCATAAGATTTAAATCCAAAGATTTTTGATAAAAATAATAAAATTTATAAGCTTAACGAATTTCGGATTGTGTTAGTCTTTTTCGTAAAAAAAATCAAATAGAAAAAAAATTAGATTTTAAAGAAGATACGTAGGTTTTAAATAATTTCAGGTGATGTTGTTTTATATAAAAAATTTTGTATTTTAAAACATTTTAGAGAACATCGGTTAACAAAAAATTATAAAATTTAAAAAAAGATTTACAATTCTAAACAGTTTATTTTTATGTGTTATGTTAGTCTTTTCCGTCAGAAATTGAAATTTATTTAAGAAATCTATTAGACAAAAATATTTATAATTTGGACAAGATGTAGATTCTTTTAACAAGTTTGGATTATGTTATTTTTTTGTCGAAAATAGTTGTTTCAAACATTTTAAGGAAAATGCACAAACTTTTAATAATTCTAAGTTATTCAGGCATTTTAGACCTGAAATCAGTATTTTCATTGACAAGTTATTAGATTTTAAAGAAAATGTTCAATTTTTGAATTCTCTTACGTTATTTTAATGTTTTCCATAGGAAATCGGTTATTTTAAACAAATATAATTAAATTTCAAAGAAAATTTTTGTTATTTTGTATAAGCAATTTTCGTCAAAAATTTTTGCTTCTAATAAAAAAGGTCATATGCAAATTCTTTAATATTTTTTAACTACGTATTAAAATAATGTGATATATTTTATTCTAATAATTTTCAGATTTTTCAGCTTAACATTATTCTTTAGATTGTCATTAAGAGGAATTAAATTCACATTTTTTAGTTTTGTTGGAGATTTATACAAAAAATTGGCACTTTAAATGAAAAATAATTGCATGTTAAAGAAAATGACACATTTTTTAACAATTTTAGGTTATACTCGTGTTTTTACCAGAAATCGGTATATATTTCAAATATTTATTTTCCTATCATTATTTTTATCTATCAGTTTCTTGAAGAAGATGTGAGCTAGTTAATTAAGGTCGATTTTAGCGCGATTTTGCATTTCTATAAGTTTCGCTCATCTGTTTGATTGAATTTTCAATTGCGTAAACAAGGCTGAATATAAAGTGATAGGTAAAACACATTTTAAAGTACTTTAGGGATCTTTAAACTGTAAAAAGGTGCATTTTTTGTATATTTCGAATTTGCAACATTTTTTGGGTCACCCGGTATAAATATTTTCAATTTATTTCTTATGTTCTATGAAGAAAATGTTTAGAGGACGTTTCAGATCACTAATTTGAATGAAATTACAAATTTTACTATTCTAAGCCCGATCGAGTCGATAATACTTTGAAAATTTTTTTTTATTTAATAAAATTAGCTTTAAATTTGTATTTTTCATAAAATGGAAACTAACAACATTCATTTTTAGACTTAAAACAGCCCACCGGGATCTCTTAACAATTTAAAAAAAAATAAAAGACAATTGATGGCAGTATTTTTTCACCAAAAGGAAGAAACTTAGGGGTTAGTGTTTACAAAATTCAAAATCCCATCTTTTTTGGGGAACCCCATTAATTATTTATGTTACTTTATTAATTTAGATATTTTCTTCATCGACAAAAAATTATGTCCTTCAATTTTGAAACGTTTGAAATGTTCAAAGCGCACAAATTGAAAATAAAAAATTAGTCAGAGTAGGCGCCTTACGCCTACAAAAAAGGGTTTCGTAGTCTGTTGAAATGCAAATAAGTCGTTCAAACCTACCCCACCCAAACTTTCCCTCCCCTATTCCGCCAACGTTCTCCTACTTCCACTCTCATCACCTCCCCTACTTCCTATTGCTATACTTCAACCTTCGCTTTCCCACCCTTTCCAACTGCTTTCTTATCTACTTCCCCCTCTCCTCACTTTCCACAATATTTCCCCTCACTTCCTCTACCCCCTAATTTTCCCTCACTTTGCCCGCCCCCCCCTTTTTTGTTCCCTCCCCTGGGTCCCCCCCCCCTCACTTCCCTGAGTTGCCAGTATTGTGAGTTGTGAGCTGTGAGTTGTGAGTTGTGAGTTAGGAGTTGTGAGTTATTGTTACGATTTTTTCTCACTTCCCCTTCTTGGAAAAAAAACGACGGACGGACGGACACCCGACCGAAACTATAAGGGTTTCTGCCCCGGGCTACGAAATCCGAAAAATAGGGCTTTTGTGTATCTTTGACAGCTGATATTTATAGATCGCAGGATGATTAATTATAAATATATCGCAATACGTTTGCTGCCCCACTGTTTCACTCTTGAGCTGCGCCAAGAGATAGAGCCCGTTCGGGTAGTTGTTGATTTTTCTTTTTCCATCATTTTCCCCTCTTATGCTCTTTTTATTTTCGTTTCTATCTACGAAGTTCCATCGCCGCATCTGTCAGAGACAGTTCTTCTCAAGGATCTCGAAACTCGGCGAAATCACTCTCCATCCCCTATTTCTTGAACCGTCTGTTTGACCTAACTGCTATGGAGGAAGAAAGAAATCAAGTGACACTCTTTGCACGCCTCAGTACTTCAATTGCTCAAGAGTCAATTATATTTCAAATACATCTATATGGACAACAAAAGTTTTTTTCAAAATAAGAAATTGGTGTTAAAGAAATATTAAACAAGTATAAATAAGATAATCAAATGAAAGAAATTATTTTGTATTTGTTTATCTAAATATATATATTTTTTGTGTTTCAGGTGAGCTTTTCCCACGTCTGAATTCGTGGTAGTGGTAAGCAAAATTTTTAAAATTGTATAAGCGCCTCGAATATGTTTTGAATCAGCAAGAAATACGCGCGCGCGAGGCGCGCGTTCACCTACCTGCATTTTTATTTCCTTATATTAAAACCATAAACAATTTACAAATCCATGATAACAATTTTTAAATATTAAGTGTTTTAACCATTTTTGAAGCGTTTATAAAATAATTATAATCCTTTGAAATTGAATAATTCTAAAAAAATGTGCGAGAGCCTTTAAAATTTCCATTATTTTAAATAAAATTAGATCATTTGAAAACGTACTATTTTCAATTGTGAATTAATAATTATACTTTTCAAAATTCCAAATTTTCAATTTTAATTGCAAAATTAAAACTTATGAAAGGGAAAAATAGAAGCCTTAGCGTAGAACACGAAAATTCAGTACTTAATTCAGTAATTATTATTCATTCTTGAAATTTTCTAATCATATATTTTTCAATTTTGAATGTTTGTTTTTAATCTTCGTCTAAAAACCAGACGATTTGAAGATATTACATTAAAAGTATAAATAAAGAGAATACAAAGAAGATGGCCCTAATTCTAATGTTCGACATTACACAATTTCAAGCTTTTTAATTTGAAATTCTTTATTTTAAATTAAGTTTGAAATGTTCAATATTTTGGAACATTTTTAAATAAAAAAGCATTCAATTTTCAATTTTTGGTTCTAAAATCTCGTGATTTATAAGGCTTGAATTAAAAAAATTATTGTCTTAGTTTTTCATTTTTTTTTAATTTAATCTAGTGGCATTTAATTTAATCCGAGTTAATAATCTGACGTAATCCGGTAATCCACTTGTAATTTCGAGTAGATTGTTTTTAATATAGAGTAAACCACTTGTAATCCTAGGCAATCCAATTGTAATCCGGTGTGATCGCATTGTAATTCAGAGTAAATTGCTTTTCATCAGGAGTAATCTAAGTATTCCATTTAATATAGTGTAAAATTAGGTAATTCACTAATAATCCCAGATAATCCACTTGTAATCCAGACCAATCCAATCGTAATATGGTTGATGCTAGTAATTGACTTGAAATCATACGCAAAGCATTTCTAATCCTAGGCAATCCACTTTTAGTCCAGAGTAATTTACTTGTAATTCATCTTAAACAAAGTAATTTGGTGTAATCTTAGAACGTCTACTTTTAATATCAAATAATTTACTTTTAATCCAAAGTAATCCACTTGTAAACCAGGGTGACCTTAATAATCCGTCTAGTCTGTGTAAACCGAGTTCTCCAAGTAATCCACTTGTAATCCAAGTAATCCCGTATAACTCGAGGATAATTCACTTGTGATTTTAAATAACCCACTTTTAATCGGATTAATCCAGTACAATGCTAGGTTATATAATTTTAATTTCAAGAAATTCACTTATAATCCCTGGTAATCTATTTGCAATCCGAGATAACTCTTTTTTCATCCCAGGTGACCCACTTGTAATCCCATGTAATCTACTTCTAATCGCAGGTGATTTACTTGTAATCCGAAGTAATGCAAGCAATATGAAATAATCCAAGTAATCCGGAGTAAGTCGGGTCTTCGAGAATAATTCGGGTAATCGAAGGTACTTAAGATTCATCTGAGTTAATTCACCTGCGCTGGACCCTATTTTTAGGAGTTGTTCCCTCATCGCAAATCGTTTAAACTGAAAATGATGCAACTATTAAGCCTTTTAATTTGATATTCTAGGACTTCGAAGAATTAAAAAAAAAGCCGACAATTTTGTGGGTCTAAATTTTGAACCAAACGATTTAGAATATTTTAATCTAAAATTACTAAATTTGCAAATGGCTAAAATTGAAACTAAACAATTTATAATAACTACGTTTTTCTCCGAAAGGGTAAAAAACTATTATTTTTGGTTTTGCCGAGGCCTGAACTTGGAGATTACCTTTTTCTCTTCCCTCGCGAGATAGACGTGTGTTTTGCTCTCTTTCAACCCTTTTTATTCATTCATCTTGCCCTTAACTCTTTTGAAACCCCCTCCTGAAGTTGTCTCCAATTTTTTTCGTCTGTGGTGGCTAGAAACGCACGTAGTGCGAGCTTCAGTGCATTTGAGCCGGCAAGGAATCAAATCAGGTCAGGCCTCGGCAAGACCGGAAACAATCGTTTTTTACCCTTTGGGGGAAAAACGTAGTTATTTCATGTCTGTGCCTTCGGCCTGACCTTTGAGAAATGTTTGTACTCTGCCGGTGCAGGGAAAAAAGTGCACTCTGACTTCTAAAATAAAATGAATGTAGGAAAACTGCTTAGATGAAACAATAAGATAGAAAATCTCATGTTATGAAATTCATTAATGCATGAAAAATAGTCAGAAAGAAAACAAACGTATAAGGAATAGAACGTTCAACAATAATCACACCATATATAAAATGAGTGTTCTCTTTGATGAAGAAACTGGTACGGTGACTCCACTTGTCTGAAATAATGCTTGAAAAAAGTATTAGGTCCTTTCCGGTTTATTTCTTCAGAATGTCGTATATTGGTAAACCGTCCCAAAAACGTGATAAAGGAACTGTTGAGTGGATACTCCCAGCAGAAGTATTGATACCAGCTTCTCTTAGAGCTGTTTGCACGCAACCTGCAATTGCTGATCTTGAAGCAGGACCTACTTTTTCCCTGATTGTGATAAACGAATTATTCAGTCCTGCTCTTGCACTTCTTCTAGATTTCGAAATTTAAATCAAACTTCTCAACCACCATGTTGGATCCGTCTTTTGTTCTTTATTTGCAGAGAGACCCCATCCTGATGGTCTATGTGAAATGCTGTCTGGCTTTGAACCAAACACTTGCCATAAAACTAGTTGATTTCTAGAATCTTGAAAATTTTCTTAATTGATCCTTAACAGTGTGCGATCATGCACCCTCAGGCCCGATGATAAGAAAAGCAGCGATGCCACATGTCTGGATACTTAAAATAAATTTTCGGGATTTTCAACTGTCTGCCTCATCCACTCAATCAATACGTTGACATGTTATATCATAGATTTCGTCTGCGGATGATGAGATGAATCTGTGGCTTTCAACATATGTTTTACTATCGGATGAGAACTTATGGATTCTAGACCAGGATGTCTAGGGTGCAGAGAAAGTTCTTTTTGTTGATTTGCGCCATGATGACTCCAGTAAAGCTATATCTTCTTCATTCCATCCTTATGTCTGGGCAATCCACCCCGTACCTTCCGAGCCTTCAAATGTAGGTCCCACACTTGTGGTGGAGACTTGATGGAGACTTGTGGATCCATGTCTATAAGATTTTGTGTAAGGTTGACAATTTTCCAAGGAGATCCCAGTGATCGATTCTTCAGATCTGCTCTCCAGAAGACTTTCTGCCATCTCGGAACAATTATAATCAAAATCCCCTGGGCGAGGTTCAGATCTTGTAGAACCCTCAGAATTAGAGAGGGAGGTGGAAATATCCAGGCTATGTGGTAATCCCACGCTTGACTGAAGACGTTCATAAATGTTTATTTCTGATGCCTGGTTCAAGATGCATAATTTGGTACGACTGCTAATTGTGCGGTTGCCGTCAAGTCTATTTGTGGAACTCCCCATTTATAGAAAAGCCGGTCTGTTACTCTTCTCGACAAATGCCAATCCGTTAGAGAATCAAGTCTGGACAATCGGTCTGCTAACACATTGTAACCTCAGGAGGTATGAAGAAAAAAAAACAGGGTATGAAGTGAGCCTCCAGTTAAAGATCTAGTTTTGAAGTCAAAGTTAACAGTTTCTCTGTTAACTGTAACCGAGGTTGTAACTTCGTGCCTTCTTGCCTCCGAATAAATCTATCACTGTCTTATTGTCTGATTGAAGAGATAAGACTTTTCCATGCAGAATACGAGCATTTTTGACAATTGCTATGTACACTGCCCACATTTCCTTATTGTTTCTTTGCCAGTTTTTCTGATCCAAACTCCACTGGCCCTTCATCAGCTTGTCTTCCAACTGGGCTCCCCAACCTATGTTCGATGCAGCTGTTGTTAAATGCATAGTAGGCATTTTTGGAAATATTTTCGATCTTTTGGTCAAATTGTTTAACCAACATTGTAAGTCTGGTTTTATCTGATTCGGAATCGTAAAGAGTTGATTTGGAAAAATTTCCGAAAGCGAATGAGCAGCTCGTTGCATTCTTCTGCAAGACAATTTTCCGAAAGGAATTACGAAGGAAGCAAACTCTAGCCTTCCTAGAAGTGATTTGTCTTATAGGTTCCAAAACTGACTTTTGAAAATTTGCTCTCCATCCTAGAACCATGAGGAACCTTACTGTCTCCTTGAGCTGAAGTCTCAGGAGATGTAGATGCTGGTTTGCAAAAAGAAAATCGTCGAGGTAAACGACTATACTTATTCCCTTTTTCCTCAGCTAACTGGCTACCTAGCTTGATATTCTGGAAAAGGCGAATGGGCGCTGGAAAGACCAAAGCACAAGCCCGTCATGCAGTATGTTTCTCCCGGATAGCTCATGGCCAGATAAAGTATGTGTGATTCCTTTATTGGCACATGCCAATAAGCCTGTACAGGTCTATCTTTGCTAAATAATCGTTCATCTGAAGAAAACTTGGGATTTGCGCATGACTCATCAACCGAAATTTTCGTGGATGAAAATATTGGTTTAGACCCTTGAGGTTGAAAACAGGTCTCCACGAACCCTCTGATATGGGTGTCAAAAACATGGCCCGTGTCGTAAGAGGGTTTTGTCTCCATTCGCATGCGGAAATTTGTGGACAGTTGTATCGTGGGAGGTTTTTTCATGAATCAATTTTCATGATCCATCTTTCGACATAATGTTGTAATTG
>CAKNWW010343518.1:0-13827 GCA_932074435.1 Andricus kollari
CTTAAAACTATTGGAAATAATTGTATTCCGGATTTCTTTTTTTGCAGGATGCTTATTTTTTTAAGATATTTCGATGTCTCAAGTTTAAAACAACACCCTGTATTAATTTTCCTATAGTTGGATTTTCAACATGCAAAGGTGAATTTTGAAGCAAATACTGAAATTGTAAGTTATAAAAATATGTTTAAAAAAAATGTTTCATCAAAGGATACAAATGTATCTCCCACCAAAAGAACTTAATCAACAAAATAGTTCAATTTTCACCAAACATGAGAAATATATCACTGAAAATATTTCAACCAAAAATGTTTTAATTGTTGCAGTAAAATTCATGAAAGAACGACCAATTATTAACCAAATAGTTTCATCTTCAACAGAAACAGATTAATGTTTAGCCGAACAGTTAAAGTTTAAATTTCAAACATGACATGTTATACTAAAAAAATAATTGTCAACAAAATAAATTACTTGTAAACCATACAGATGAATTTTTAAGATAGTAATTAAAATTGTAACCAAGTGCTTGGAGTTTAAACCATAAAATATGAATTCTCCACAAAAAAATATTTAAACTGATAAAGATTTAATATTACATCAAATCCACTTCAATTCAACTTCAATTCAATCAAGAAAGGTCAATTTGGAACAATATACAGGAATTTTATATTCCCAAAATCTATGCCCATTTTTTCGGTGAGGAGCTGGTGAGGAGCTGAAAAAGCTGTTCATTCACGGCGGAGATTCGAATAGCGTCCAGTTTTGCTGGAGTTTTCTCCGCATCCAGTGAGAACGCCTTTCCTTCAAATCAGTGATCGTTCATTGCGGGGTTCAGACTTGAGAGCGTTGGGCCTAACTCGGTGCAAAGCCTGAACGTTCAACACATGCCAATGCTCTTTCAGAAGAAGAGACGAACACCACAGCAGGCCCCAAGACCCCGTACTCAGTCCGAACGGGGACCATGGAGTAATATGTCTCCAGTCCACCGAACGAAACGTATGGCATCACGTACCCTCATTCAACTCTTAGGCTGCGGAGAGAACACACTGACCTGCTGTATTCTCCCCGTTGCCTAGAGAAGAGAAAACTAGCGAGCGCCATTCCGCTCCCAATCCCTGATTTATCTAACACACCAAATTTCGATCATTTCTTCTTAGAAACTTCATAAATAAAGAACGAAGTTCAGAACATACATGAAACAGATGGCCATTCACTCAGGAGTCGAGTTTCCATTTTTCACGAGGGTTCCGTCATTCCTGTTTCCTAGCGACCTCCCCCGACTCCGCCCACTAATTTCAAAATGAGTGGCCGAGAGATGAAAGAAATAAGAAAAAGTATACTGTCAACTATTTCTGAGTGAATAAATAGCATGTTGAGTTTTTACCAATTTCGAAATGCTCGCAGTATATTAGAGTGAATCGAAAAAGTAGAATTCAAAAAATAAAAAACACCTTAGCACAAAAATGTTCATTCAGGGTCTGACTTAAAACCAGTGAAAATCAAACAATATATGCAGAGCCAAAAATAAGATTTAAAGTTTTTTGACGGCAGAGTTTTGGAATTCATAAATGAAGGGTGGCACATCATAATAAGGTAAGGGGAAAAATGGCAATTTAAAATTAAAATAGAATAAACTTCCGAGTTGATGTATTGGTGGATCTTTTGCTGCAAATACAGCCCAAAGTTTACGATATTGCGTTCGCACTTTTTTGGACGGTGTACGAGTCGACTTAGGACAGTGATAAAAAATGAAATAGTCAATAATCAATTTAAAGAAATGTTCGATGACAAAAAGTTATTCAGTTTCGACAAAATAACAATAAAAACTCGTTCCCGAGACGGTGCCGCAGTGTGAGACGCTGCTTTTAATTCCGCTTTCAGGTAATGAAAAATAATAACACTCTATTTTTAATACTTGATGAACTTATTTCAATACATGTCTTTACTAAATATAATAAAACACAGTTTCATCGTAAACAGACATTTTCATCACTGTCCTAAGTCGACTCGGGCACCGTAGAAAAAGTGTCCAGCCGATATCGTCAACTTTGGATTATATTTTCTCGTAAGTAGAATATTTTTAGTAGAACTTTTTGTTATCGATTCAGAAATACGTCAGCTATAAAAAAGCGAAAATAAAACAAATACTTCAACACCATGTGCATCCGGTTTTTAAAGAATTTTCTTTGCAGACAAATTTTTTCGAAAAAATAGGATTGAATATCCTTATATGCGATAATGAGGACTCTGTTGAGTCAACATTATGAACAATGTCAATATGTAATTCTTTTATTTTTGGAGTTATAATCAAATCTTGATGCAGAAATAAACTTTCATTCGACTTTCATTATTTTACTTCTAAGGAAGTGTGAGTGTTTTTCTCAAGGAAACCATAAAACCAATTTGTCTTCAAATTTGTTGAGCCTTTCAAAATCTTCTCTCTTAAGTCTTCTGATTTTTTAAACTTCATTTTTAATGCACAAAGGTGTCAAAAGGCGCAAAAGAATGTTAGAATAATTTCAGCTATGTATTTATCGATTAATTTCAAATTTTACACATTTTACACAAAGTGAAATACATATATCTATGCTGAAGACGCTTTTGTTCTAAACCTTATTTTTATCCACCCTACTATGAAAATATCATAGTGATCATATTTAAAACCTCAATATAATTATCAATTTAATATTAAATTGATTGAAAATCGGGCGATTCTTCGGACAATATACAATTTAGAGTTGTCCGGAAGCCACAAGTTTTATAGAAGACGTACTGGAAATTTGTTTCAAGAAGGATCTGAAAGCCAATGAAATTTTCCGTCGATAGCTGCATCTTCGAAACTACTTTTTTTCTTACCGAAATATCACAAAAAATGAAAAATGTCATTTATTTACAAAATCGTCTATAACTGGGAGGAAAACCAATATTAAACCAAAATTTGTAATGGATATTAAAGCTGAGATAACGCAGTTTAAGTAGACAGTATATATTTTAAATTTTCACTACATTCCAGAAATGGTTCCAAGTTTCAAAATTGAAGCGTGGAAAAAGTAGTTGGCGTTACATCTACAACTAGTACAACATTTTTTAATTTCGCCGGTAACTATGGAAATTGTTAGAAATGATTTCATTTAATACAGTGTTTGAAATTTTAAATGTTGTATACTGCTAAATACAATAAAATTACTCACAAATACGTGGCGATTATAACAGAGAATTAATCTTTTGTTTCTTTTCACAATAACAATCTTTACCATATCCACGTACTTAATTTTCACATTTCGAAGAGAGAACACATGAGGTCAGTGAACATTAAAAATCGAAAACAGAATCCGACAAAGGATCAGTGCGCGGGTACTCACGCGCGTACATTGCGTGATATTAGGAAATGGTGCACACGCCAAGGCCACTCAGAGCAATGGCCGAGACCCTTTATAATTCCAAGTTCCAGTTTATAGTCGAAATTACGAACTTCACATCCCGAAACACCAACGATCCAGTTTTTCACTGTAAGATTTTTTGCTATCATAAGTGTGTGTAGCTCACAGTAAAAACGTTGGGATTAATTTTGTTACACCTAATTTCAAGATGGGGTGCCATCTCGCTCGGATTTCGGGTGAAGTTTCGTACCCCAAGTACGAGGGAAACGATAACGTTGTATCAGGGTACCTGTTACATTTCAAGACGCCAACATTTGAAGCCCCCCCGTATACGGTTATCTCAAATTGCACAGTTCCGTCAGCTCCCACCACGGCCCCTCTACACTCTACTCCGCGTCTGTGACGACCAATGAAAAAAGAGACCCAAATAGCGGGAAACCTTGATTTGATTATTGTTTCACGATGTCATAGGAATACGTCGCACGACGTTTTCGAGAAAATATTATAAACGTAAAAGTCATAAATGTATCAAATAGAAATATTTCTCAAGTGTAGAATCTATTTTCCCCTGCATGTTTCATTCTTTTGTCGATTCACTACCTTTCAGTTTCACGAAATAAAATAAAATATCCTAAATGTCAGGTGAGTGGTACTCTCACCTCAAATTTCGGACAGTTGCTTGTATTTCGTGAAACTGAAAGGTCTTCAACCGATAAAAGGATGAAGAAACCGAATTTCACAAATGCATTCTACACTTTAAAAGATTACTATGCAGACCTTTATAACTTACCTTCACGTTTGGGAGATTTTCTCCAAAATGTCGTACGCAGTTGCAGTACCATGTACTAACCTTCCTGGCGACTGGCATTTCCACCTATCGACGTCATGCCACAAAACTCACTATTCCGCGAAACATTTGAGTCGCTTTTTGATTATATAATATTGATTTTTAGTTGGCGAATTGTCGTACGCAAAAAAAACAAAACGCAATATATGTACTCGACAGAGTATTCGCGCACTCGGCCATTCCGAGGCGAGAGTCGCAACCGTCTCTCGCCCTACACTCTACAGCCTACGCGCTGAGAAACTGCGTGGGCCAGCAGTTCTAGGAATGTCTGGTGTATTTATTTGTATTATTATTGATAGTATTCATTATTGATTTCAAATCACCCTCGCTTTCGGCTGAAAAAGTAGTGACATGCGGCGCATCGATACAAGAACGGGGCAGCCAATGAACGTCGTTGATAAAAATAAACTGCCCACTCGCGGTAAGAGTGGGGCCCCCTCCAGCATTGAAAATAACGAATCCCTACGTTTCAAGGAAGCTGAAATGTTGGAGACTTTACTGTACTTACAAAATTAATGAGCGCTTCAACCACACAAATTGATTGGCTCTCAAGAGTTTGTTCTCAATTTAAGTGCAAGTAGAGAGCTACACATTTATAGAATACTTGGAATTATCTACACATTCAATTAACTCCACTTCCGGGACGAGTTTTGCACAGTTGGACAGGGCCGAGTCTAGTAAAATAGCGCCCCTTTGTTCTACCCCCCCCCCAATTTTATTAAAACATTAATTTTTTCTTGTATTTAAAGAAAATGACAAACCATATTTCGTAGAAATCCAAAGCTGTTTTTCCCCTGATACACATTGCACTCATTTAACTAAACTTAAATTTTCCGAAAACTGCCGCCTCGACTATATGGCGCCCCTACACTATAGCCTCTTTTTCAATAATATCTGGAGCAATTTAAATTATAAAGGAAAATCGGAAATTGAAAAAGCACAAATTCCACAATTTTCAAAACGAATTGCGTATAACGTTTTATAAAAAAATGGTTACTGACAATGACTCTCACGTTCATTCCAACTGTTTCCAGAGAAGAACAAACTTTTTTCAATAACAAATACAATATTGTTTAATACATACGAATCGTAATATTTAAAATTAAATAATGACAACTGTTGCTTGTGAATTTTACATAGAAACAGTTACTGCAAATCTCTCTCACAAACATTCGAAGCAGTTTTAGTGCACAAAAAATTATCTTCCAGGACAAAGTTTTATATTTACTTATTTAATTTCAATATGTACATAATTTCAGATAACGAAGGAAGAAACGAATTCCAATTTTTGGCAAAAAATTGTTTACAACATTTACAATTGTTGATGTCTCATAACAATTGAGACTACAAGTCACTCTCACTATAAGTGAAAGCATATTCATCTGCAAAGAAATATTTTACAACCAAAATTGCAGTACGTGGCTGTTTGTTAATGTCATTTGTTTAGAACAATTAAAACAGACAATCATCAAATGATTTGCATTCTGGGAGTACTCTTGCATCGATTTAAGATGATTTTCAGTAGATGCAAACCGCTATTGAAGAGTAAACAATGATTTTGTGAAAAATCTCGATTTTCTCATACTTCAAGTAAACATATAATAAATAAACAAATGAAAATGCAAGAATCTATGACCAAGGTTCTCTTGGAAATTTAGCGCCCTTCAATTAAAAAAAAATTAATTGCGGATTGGGGCGAAATTGAAGGCTGTAGGCCATTTGAACGAAAAAATGCATTTCCTCCCATACCGCGGTCGTGTGCACTTCAACATTTCGATTATTACTGCAAATATTATCCGATTTTCATGAATCTTTTTTTTACTTTCTTGAAATTATATGTATGAAACATTTCTGCTAATTAAAATTGAATCACGCGATGCTTGCATAATTTTAGTTTTTTGAACTGGCCTGCATCTCATAACAATGGAAGGGTCATTCGTCTCGGGTAATTCGACACGCTCCCGAGTCTCCACTCGCGCTCCGGGGAGCCTGCCTCCGAAATTTCAAGAGGGTCCACGAGCTATATCTCGAAAATACAGACTCAGCTAGTACTGAGATTCACTGCATTTTTTTTCTATTGTTCTTTTCTTTTTGTTTATAACTTCAAATATAAACATTTTTTCAAAAAAGCGAGACTTAGCAGCAAAAGAGACCCATACGTAGATGAGGTATGCGAAAAATCAGACAAAAATATTCAACCGTGCGGCCGGAAACTGCCAAACCATTTTATAATGCTGAGAAGGCCCCTTAACTCGTCCCTGCACCTGGATGATCATCACTTCTATTCTCCAGAACGTAGGTGCCTGCCGAGTACCGGTACCAGGTACAGGACTACATAAATATTTGCCTACAACAGATTAACTAACCAGGTTGACTCGACTCGGGCGGAACAATGGGCCCCCCTACGAACGAGTCAGGCGGCTAAATACGATCCATGAGACCTTTAAGGGCATGTGATACTTCAAACGGGTTCAGTTCCCCCGGGTTTTTGTCCACAAAACATAAAATTTGTAAAAACTGAATTCGGAGATGCTTAAAATAGAATAACGTACGTCCCCGAACTCTGTTTTTAAGGGATAATCGCAAAAAATATAGTCTGCTAAATACAATTTTTCTGTATATGCACTATTTGGAGGTAAGGATCGGTTGTCAAGTCTCTGTCATTCCGATAATTTTGATATCTGTTGTACCGAGTGGCATAGAGGGCGTCCTAACGAGCATAAATTAAATTAATTATGAAATATATTTTTTGGATTGCCTACAAAAAGCTTAGTTCCGGGACATTATTACTATGTTTTATATTACTTGTCCTAAGTTTTCGACCAAAAATATTGTGTAGTTTGGAAGTAAAGCTGCGGGGAGAATTGTAACACACATAACCTCAAAATACACACATATTAATCAAATTTAGCAAAATGAAATTTTTTAAATTTATTCCACAACAGCAATCATTCCCCAAATTTTTAAGGCAAAATCTTTATTATTGTAGGAAAAAAGCCGGGGGAACCTAACACTGCTAAAATCAATCATTTTTCAAGTATCACATGCCCTTAAGTCATATTTATATTACATTGAAACAAAATAAGATTCTCTAAAGAATTAAAATTTGTTTAAACATTTACGAGTATTCTTAGTAAACAGAGTAGTATTTGAAAATATTAAAATAATATATTACCTATATACTTGAACAAAAACCTATTATTTAAATAATTGCAAAATTATTAAAACAAATTATTTTATTGTTGTCATCGATTAAAGAACCAAAAACATCTGGAAAATACGTTCCTTTCGCGACTTACATTAAAAAAATGTTTCTACAAATTAAAATTGTTTAAACAATTGAAAATTAGTTAGAAGATGGCTAAATATTTTTAGATTACCGATTAATGATTATTTATGAAAAAAAAACGTTGAAAAAGCGTTAATAAACCCCAACATTACGTAAAATTCAAATTAGTCACTTATGGGGTTTTCTGTGAGGACCCATAAGAGTGGCTTGAAGTCATTCACCCTATATATTGATTATTGATTCTTATTCTTTGAGGAATTCTGAACTATATACTGAAAAATAATCGTAACATATTATCACTTATAAATATGTATTAGATTTACAAAAAGCTGACTTTTTCCTATGTTAAATTAATTAGAAAAATTCATTTTCTATGCGCGACATCGAAATATTAACCGATTTTACTCAACTTTGAGGTTTGAGGTTTTGAACAAAACTGGGAGCTGAGAGCAGATAAATTCTAAAAAAAAAAAAAAAAAAAAAAATCACTCGAACTTTTCAATATTGAAAGAAATGCATTCGAACATTGAATTAAAACGTCATATACAATGTTGCATATTATTTCCAGAATTTATTAGACGATCAAGAAGATTTAAATTTCCAGTCGCAAAAAGCCATTATGAAGCTATAAACTGGTCGAAAACCCTTTAAGGCCATGTAACGAGTATAACAGCTGATCAAGTCAGTCCTCAGATCAATATTTTTTCACCCATATTTAAAAATAAAAGTTAAAATAACGCGGAAATATTTTCGGAAAATATTAATAAATATTAAAGGACCGTTTGTGGCAAGGCACAGAGTTGGGGGAAGAAAAAAGTTTATTTATGAAAATCATAAATATCGACCCATGCAATCTGTTTTACCCACAGAACACTGGAAGTTGTCTGCTTGCTGTGATAGTGCTGCTCTGAGAGAGCGAATACGTACGCCAGGCTAACTAAACATATAAATTTGTTTACTTGCAATTTAAGTGCAAACATTAGTTTTTGCACTATTTGTGTACAAGGTTTGTGACCAGTTTTTATGTTTTGGTCCACTTTTATCAATATGAACCACATAACTAGCCCATTGGCAAAATTTAAAATTTCTTGCGTATTCTGCAGCCCGGTCGGTATGTTTTTCAATTAGTAATTGAAAAAAATTTTTTTTCACAATTATAAATATTTTGGACCTAAGCCGCATTCCTGCGAGCCTTGTAATTAGCGTGCTAAAACTTCAAAACGATATCTTATTGCGTGTGGACGTAAGTTTACAATGGAAAGTATCGAAAACAAAATTTTTTTTTCAAAATTTCCACCGAAAAAGAGTAGAGCCGTGAACTTTAGTGTCTCCTCTTTCATTTCTCAAACTTTGAGCGCGATATCTTATTTATTTTGGACGTAAGTTTACAATGAAAAATTCAGGACTAGCTTGGTCACGTGACCCACTCGTTACATGGCCTTAATATCTACAAAATGTTAGAAATAATGTTTGAAATTTTTAATGATATTGTAATACAATAATCGAAAGCATTTCTTTCAATATTGAACATTATAAATTTGCACCTATTAAAAAGTTAACAATTTAAATATTATTATAAAAACTAAATCAAAATTAAATTTTATTATGTTCAGGGTTGAATTATTGTCAAAAATGAAGTTAAAATCGAAAAGAACGTAGTTCTGATTCACCGTTACCCAGATTTAACCACATTCTTGGATTGCTATTTTTCAAAATTGATCCAAATTATTGGTGTATTTGAATATACTTCTATGCAGTAGACATAAGACATATCAATAAAAAATATACAACTTTGGTAACAAACAACCAAAAATACAAACACAGATGTATCCTGCAACATATGTCACTAATTTATTTTCATTCGTAAAATACGTACATTTTCCAACCTATTGAAGAAACATCTGTGAATCGAACAATTTTTGGGTCACTGGATTCCCAAACGTTGAATGGGGCTAAAAACGATACTGCTGTCGATTGCATTTTGATTTTTTGGGTATTGTAATTATTTTGAGTTTGACCTCGACAGCTCGTTCTTCGTTATTTTAAAAAGTATCAACTCTCTAAGGTCAAGAGTTGACTGACTGCCAATGTTACCAACCGAGCACCAAACAGTCATACGCAAAAAAGTGAGAAATTATGACTTTTTGAGACAGTGTGAAGTTGGCCCCCCGAATGTTGTTTGCTTCAAAAAATGGGAGGAATATACACAGGATAGGAATTGACTATCATACCCTCTGTAATATAAAATTTATTTTAGGGGGGGGGGGGGGGATTCACACCTCTGGATTGTATCGTAATTATTCAACTATATATAGTCAGAGATATTCAGAATAAATGAAGAATTATAAACCCTTTAGGCCTTTACCAGAAATCACCTTGTAAATTTTAACAATAAAATGTACCTGTTTGTGTAGCCGATAAACATATTGCTGAGGATCAGTGGGCTCTTTCTGGTTGTATCCAATACCAATAATGTCGCCATCTTTTAACAGCACCATCACTTGGGGCTTTTGTTTTTTACCATTAATAAAGGTGCCATTGCGACTGGTCTAATTCACAAAACGAGAGAACAAAAATGAGAAAAATTCAACTTATATTCTCATTGGGTTATAGAACTTTTAAAAACTTTTCAACAGACATCTTAAAAATTAATAGAAGATAGTTGTGAAATAATAAATAATAATTTGATCAAAGGCAGAAATAAAAGAATCATCATAAATTTTCATCCATTTTTAGCTTAACAGCAAACAAAACATACGTAATTCTTTCAAAACAATTTAAGGCAAAGATAAAAAATAGGCTATAAGAATTTGCTTCATTATCAAATTAAATTTATGTAAATCAAGATTTTAATTTTGTATTTAAATATACAACTTTGTCACAATGTTTAAAAGGCAATTTTTTAACTTACTTTCAGGTCTTGAAGGTACAAATTAGCTCCACATCGGAAGAAGAGGCAATGGTGTTTCGACACCAAGGTGCTCGGCAAGGTAATGTCGTTTTCCCTCGACCGGCCACACGTGTACTACACAAACATAGGTATACATTATACAGGCATTATGCAAATTATTAGCGCTATAATAAAATCTTGTTTGAAAAGCGACATTTTTTACAAGTTTAAAAATATATCGGACTGTTTCCTCTTAAAGAAAGAAACCAAAGTCACGTCAAAGTTTTGTTTAATTTAATTTTTTAAATATCAAATTGAACTTTTAAAAAAGCAGTACTGTACAAACAACGTGTTGTGTGCTTACGGTATTTTTGATGTTGAGAGGTATTTCTTTGATTGTATCTTTATCTGTCGTGTCTCCAGGTGCAACAACTATTTTTAAAATATACTCAGTAATTTCCATCATTATAGTAGTTTGCCGCTGACACTATCTTCACACCTGCAATCACACCAAATAAAAATAATTAGATTATTTCGTCAAGATTCCTTTGTCACCAAACACTACAAAAATCTAGGCAATCATCTCAAAGATTAATATTATGGACACAAGTACACCAAACCAGCCCCTGCAACGACTGTACTCATGATAACATGGACTAACGTTAACACTAATAAGGACAGCTGAAACGTGGAGTCCTAGAATCCTAGATGGTGTTGGGATTCTTTCCCAACAATACGTAAAAAAAGCGTTCAAATCTTTTTTTGTTTAGCTGCGGGAAATATGATAGGTTTCAATTGTAACTTGGAGAAAATTAATTTTGATTATTTTTCAACTTAAGAAACAAAATTAGGCATATAATTATACCAAATTTTATTATTAAATTACAAAATTGTCTAAGATCAAAAATATATACAGTTTTTTGCAGAAAATAAGTTAGAAAACGGCATTGAGAAACCAATTTTTTTTTATTAACAGAAAATGAGCATTTTTCCGACTTTTCTGTCCAATATTTTGAGGCATCGGTTTTGGCCAGATAAAATTCATTAATTATAGATGTTGCTGGTTATTCCTCTACTGACCTAAATTCTTCATTAGTCTAAACGAAGTTTTATAAAAATTTGGTTATGGTACTTGTGCCAAAAATCAGATCTCTATGAAAAAAAGTTTTTCTATGATTTTAAGAAATAAAATAATATTGCTGATGATACCATTTCAAATATAAACATTATTTTTATTTAAAAAATGTTAAAACTTACAAAAAACATTCATTTAAAAAAATACTTTTTGCAATTAAATCTTTTATTACTATCGCTTTTTCCCAATGTTTGAAAAATGATTTAATTTTAATAAATGATGGGAATTTAGTTGAAAATTCAATAACTTTATTGAAAAGTCATCCGTTTTGGACTGAAATGACAATTATATTCGTAGAAAATTCACTTATTGTTTAAAACTCATATACTGATATTGAAAAGTCAAACTAAAATCTTTTTTGGTTGAAAATTCATATATTTTAGTAGAAATTTTATCTTATTAAAAATATTTGGTAGCCCTAAGAAGGACCGATTGTATAATATTTTCTATATGTTTAAAATCTATAAACCTATAAACAAATGTCTAGTGTCAACGTTTAAAGGCAGAAATATTTGCTTCTTGTCTTAATATTTATTTTAATTATGTCGCCAATGATATTTATTTATGAAATTTTGTTATTAGAGAATAAATGTTGAAGTTTACATGAAATGTTATGGAAATTTTTGCAGTATATCTTACTCAAATCCACTGCAGTAGCTTTAATTTATTGGTGAAATATTTTACTTAAATTGGGAAATTCCAGAAGCTAAAATTTGATCAGATTTGCAAAATCATTAACAAACATTATAAATTTGGCTTATTTCTCAAACAGACGAATTTCTCAAAATTATCCTTTAATAATTTTCCACGCCCAGTGAAATTTTGAAACTCATTAACAAACATCATAAACTTGGGCGCACTGGAATTGCGCCAGCGGTCAGGGTATGGCCGATTCGGGTATAGCTCAGTGGTCGGCAAACTTTTTGCTCACTTTTCAGGTATGGTCAGGTTCGTCCCGGAATAATTTTTTCTACTACTTTTCGGTCTGTTCATGAACCTCAGTGTGAGTGAGCTTACTCCACCAAGGGTCTTTTGTCCACAGGCAGGTCAATGTAAGGAAATTAACAAACTTTCAATTTTTCAACTAGCGATTTTAAAATAGCATAATCAGCATCTACGAATTTTTCCGATTCCAATGATATATCACTTGCATAGAAAAGTTTAAAATTTGAAGGAGATTAATATCAAGAAACTTTAGCTCAATATTCAATTTAATACTAAATACTTCTCAAATTTTCAACTTTTATACACAAATTACATGTCGTTGGAATCGGAAAAATATGTAGATTCCAAATACATCACTTTTAAATCGCGGATTGCAGAATTAAGAAACTTTCAATTTCAATTTTTCTTCCATTTTCCAACAAAGGACCCCTGAGGGAAGGGTTGGTCTGCCCAAGCTCGCAGGTACCTGACCAGAAAGTAGGTCCTTGGTCAGGCCGGTCAGGCTACCCTGACTTGGTCAAGAGCATGCCGACCACTGGTATAGCCCAAAGGAGCGCGAGCTACCTGGAGTACCTTCCCCTTCCAGGGGAACCCTCACCCCTCACGCATCCTAATTACCTCTCGGCGCGCTCTTTCGTCGGGTTTTCCGGAGCGTGGGGTCTATTGTCGCTAATGGTCCCAAATGACCTCCGATTACCGTTCCAATTTATTCACTCAAAATTTAAAAATAAATGATGGTATATAACACTTCTATTTTCAGACAGAAATTTAGATTCAACATTATAAATAAACGTAGTCATAAATAAATACCTTCAGATCCTAACCCCATTCAAATATTTAATAAGATATCGCAATAATTGTTAAATTCTTATTTATTCATAAAATTTTTTCAAGTATTTATAATTTTATTTTTGAACTGAGAAAGATGACTTTCCTACCACAAAAGATGAATTTATTTACTGAAAAACGAATTTTGAACCAGTTGAATTAAGCGAAAAAAACAAGTTTCTAAAAAAAATAGTTGAATTATCAACCAAAAAGAAGAATTTTGGACAAAAAAGTTAAATTTTCGACCAAAAAGATGGGTTTTTCTGGCAGCAAGATTGATGTTCTACCAAAAAGATGAATTTTCAACAAAATGCATCAATTTTCAACGAAGTTGTTGAATTTTCAACGAAGTTGTTGAATTTGGAAGACATAAAACGAAAAATCTATAGAACAGTTGAATTTTGCAACCCAAAAATAGAATTTTTCAACACAAAAGTTAATTTTCTACAAAATAGTTAAATTTTTATAGAAAAAGTTAATCCATAAGACAAGAAGATGAATTTTTCTACAAAACAT
>CAKNWW010343535.1:0-15527 GCA_932074435.1 Andricus kollari
CCCCCCCCCCCGGAAAAGGTAAGATCAAATTTTTGTATTTGTATCAAAATGTTTAATTTTCGTAGGAAAATGTAATAATAATAGTCTCTAATATGTGCTCTCCGCAAAAACAACTAATAACTCTCTTCACGTAACTGTTTATAAAAATCTATGAGAATGATTAAAATTGCATTTTTTGCACCATTTTATCTAGAAAAAAAAATGTTAAATTTAAAAAACAATTTAACATTAACTTGAAGTTGATGCCATAATATGAAAGATTCGTTGATTTGAGAAAAATCTATTGACCTATAGTAATTATCGATTTTACTGAAGAGTACGGAAGATATGATCATTTATATGTGTAATATGAAAAATCTGTTTTAATTGTTAAATTTAAAAAAAAAATGTTCGGTAAAAATGGTTAAAAAATATTAATATTAAATTCATTTTTCTTTTGGCGTTTTCTCGATTACCACTATTATCGAATTTAGTTGTTCTTGCAGAGAAAAAGGCTCAATTGTAGCTTTCAAAGTTAAGATTTTCATTTTGATATTGAAAATTCTTCACAATTTTTAAATGAAAGGCTAAACAAGAAAAGTTTAAAATTTGGATAATGCAAAAGTAAAGAAATTGTTTTCGGGGCGAACAGAAAGCAGAAGCCGAAAATTTGTGTAGGATGGTTTTAATATGGTTCCTAAATGTTTGAAGCCAATTTTAAAAACGCTTTGGACGTATTCTAGGGACAATCGAGGTTTTTTATCTTATCCCGTTTGCTCAAAGTGACACTATCTTAACTCGGAATGAATACGACGTGAAAGTTACGCTCGCGTAATCGAAAAATTGCTCGTGTCACAGTGGTGCTACACGACTGGAAATCAGAATCTATTAGTTGAAGCGAGCTCGCGAATTGTGAGAAATGTCCGGGAAAAAGTATTTCTGAGACAAAAAGCGGAAGGAAGAAACGCGAGATAAGTTCCAAGAACGAAGGTGCAATCTTCTTTATTAAGTCGGTAGAAAACTATCGATAATTCAGATTATTGTTCACAACTTTATTTATCTTTAATGCGCTGAACGAAAAGAAAAATGAAGGAAAATTTTTTTGAATTTAAGAAGTATTTAATGATTATGTTAATAATTAAAAATACAAAGTGATTAAACTATTGGATAAAGGAAATGATATAAAGTACTGTACTGATATACAGGAAGGTCCTCGAAGTTTTGTAATAAATTGTAATAAAATTATCGTTGATAGCTTAAGTAGGAAGTCTCAATATCTTGAGTTTTAGCAAAATGGGCAGAATCAAATATAACATAAATATGAAAAACTGCAACCAGTCGAAAATGTTCTACATTGAAGGTTTCCGGCTCAAAGTAGTTAAAAAGTTTAAATCCTCACAAAGGGAAACCTACACTCTTCGGAATTTTCTTTGGATTTATACCCCTCACAGTGATAGGTAATTACAAAACTTGTAATATGCTAAATTTATAAGATGCGTTTTTCAGCCATTTCTCGAGAAAAAGATTTTTAAAAAATTGACGAACATTACATGGACCGTGATGGGAGAGTTTTTCAATTTCGATTAGATCAGGTGGTAGCTCGAATTTTTCTTCATTGAGTAGAACATTATTATTTTCAGCTGACAATGAAATAAAAATAAAATACCCCTGCGAAGTACAATGGGTGCATTCACTATGGGTATATTTATTTGTGCTCATTTTATGAGCACTTTGCTTCCTTGTAGCCATAGATATCAAATAAATCTGCTTCCTTATAGAAGGAGGTTTTTCTCTAACAAAGGAAAGAATGGAAAAGTTCAATATTTGTCTAGCTTATGTTTCTTCATTACCGAAAATCTTATTTTTAAAAAATTATAGAGACCATCAAAAGGTCAATCATAGTGCTCTGTTGTAACGAACAACTTTTTAACTTACTGTAGAGCTATATTCAAAATTTAAAAAATGCAC
Organism: Andricus kollari; assembly: GCA_932074435.1. Lineage (NCBI taxonomy): Eukaryota > Metazoa > Arthropoda > Insecta > Hymenoptera > Cynipidae > Andricus > Andricus kollari. The sequence continues at coordinate 1,948 of CAKNWW010343535.1, forward strand.
ATATAAACAATGTAACCTTTCATTGAATTTTATATATTAAAAAAGTTTTTCTCATATACACAAATTAAACAATATATTTTAAAATATTATAAATAGGTATTGATAGATCATAAGAGGTCATGTAAGGTTGTTCAGTAGGTCAATCAATGCGTCTGCAAATCGCGAAAAAATACACCATATAAAGTCCTGTTGTATTCCCAATATTAAAAAAGTTTCCCTCATATAAACAAGATGAGAATATATTCTGACAAATTATAAATATGCATTGATCATAAGAGATCATAAGAGGTCATGAAAGGTTGTTCAGTAGGTCAATTGATGCGTCTCGAAAACGCGAACAAATACACCGTACAGAGTCCTGTTGTATTCCCAATATTAGACAAGTTTCCCTCATAAAAACGAGGTAAACAATATATTTAAAAAAATTATAAATAGGTATTGCTAGTTCATAAGAGGACATGGTAGGTTCTTCAATAGCTCATTTGTCGCGTCTCGAAGACGCGAACAAATACATCACATATAGTATTGTTCTATTTCGAATATCAACAAAGTTTTCCTCCTAAGCGTCGTAACTTTTTGAAAATTTCTATCCACAAAATAACGATTCTAATTGACGAATCTAGCTAAAAATCCTATCAGACCTGGAACTTAATTGGGGCTTAAATTCTTCCAAATTTCATGAACAATGTTTTTTTACTTTTCAAGATATGGTAAACAGAATAAATTTATACACATAGACACGGAAGGGAATTTTTTAAAATTCCATTTTGGATTTTCTGGTGTCGAATTATATCGAAATATGTCAAAAAAGTATCTTTAAAAATTTGTGTCATTACAAAACTCCCTCTGTGAGGAAGCAATATATAAAAATAGCATAAGAAGAATAAAATACTCAAATGTAAAGAGATAGTAAAATAAGATGATTTAAAAATACCATATAAATATAAGACATTTTCCATTATCATCATAATACAATAAATCATATTAAAAACTTTTATAGAACAATAAAGTCCTTAAAAAGCTTCATATCCCTTTCTTCGAACGTTATAAAGTTGATGTACATTTCTCACAAGGAGAAAAGGAAAGTTTTGTTGGTCATACGCTCTAAAAAATTATTTATTTACAAATACAAATATATCGACGTTTCTGCTAAGCTTAGAGTCTTTTTCGAGATATACTTTTAAACTCGAAATCAAAATAAAGATCACGAGCCTAAGCGTTTCAAGATAGGCCAATATTATTATTGCCTAATTGGCAATCTTTAATATAATATAATAATCATATCTTGAAATCAGAGCAATGAGTGATGTTTTTTAACAAAAAACTGCACAAAGAATTTTTCTCATATGAAAAAAATAGTTAAAAAAGAATATTTCATCTTAATTTAAATAAATTTAATAGTCAATTGCAATAAAACAAATCGGCGAAAAATTCTGGCACACAGAAATTGAGCCCGAACTTGCCGGTTACAAACTCGGAGCGCTACCGCCTGATCCAACCATGAGTTGAAACACACTGGCATCGCGGTCCATATACACTGAGAAAAATGAATAGTTGGGGCTACTACCTTTTTATTAGTAAAGCATTTGTTGGTTCTTACAACTATTCAGTTAGTAACACCGACTGAGCAAGTAGTCGGTTTAGGAAGCCGTTTGTAGTAATCGTGACTAGTTTACGTTAGTAACGTATTAGTAGTCAGATTTACTAATAAAATAGTGATCTGTACTACTAATTGATTTCTCTAACAAATTAAAGTAGTAGGCGTAACTATTTTATTTGCCACCTTGGTTGGTACGATTGAGAACGCGACAATGGTACCAACATAGGGAGAACGTTTAGACATGACCGCCATCACTCGCTGCTCACTTGATGTCTTTAGGATTCGGAGATCATATCGAAGTATTCGAATGTATGTGTAACAAATTGTCAAATAAAACGAGTTTTAAGTTTCACTGGAAACCCTAACCTACGAAGTGCATCTGAAATTAGAAAGATCCCAGTGGGCATAGGGACATATTTGTTTTATAACGTCTTCGCAGCTGAACTGACGCTGAACTGACATTTAACTGACATCAGCGTCCCTAAGATGTCCCGAAAAAAGATACCCACGTGCCCACTGGGATCTTTTTAATTCAGATTTCGATATAGTGACAGATATTTTAATTAGTCCCAATATAATAAAAAGAAAATAGTTATACCTACAAATTTATTAGTAGACATGACTAACTGTATTAGTAAGTTCAACTACCTACAGATAGTCGCTTTGACAAACTAAAATAGTAAGTCTACCAAATTAGATAGTAACGGCAACTACTTGTTCCCCAACTAACAAAAATAGTTCTCACAACTAACTAAATGGCAGTACCATTATTTACTAACTAAAATAGTTGTCCCAACAATTTTATTAGTTGTCCCAACTAATCTTTTTTTTCAGTGTAAGGTGCACGGATTTGTTTAAATCCGTTTTTCTCGAGAATGACTGAAAATCGCATCTTATTACTTTAGCATATTAAAAGTTTGGTATTTACTTACTACTGGGAGAAGTAAGAATCCAAACAAAATTTTGAAGAGTGTAGATTTTGATTATTTATCTAATTTTTATTAAAAGAGTTCGCATTCGCCTGAACATTTGGTCAGAGAAGTGGAAACTGCAGAAAACCAAAACTCCGAGCACAGCCGGTTACCGACAGACGAGTTCGGTGTAGACATTCGATAGCATCGAGTGCCCACATTCATCCTTGGAATTAAACCTCCCGCTCGACAGTAGTTACACTATTAAACGAGAATCACAGACGGTCACCCATCCGAGCTCTAACCGCACCCGTCCATGCTTAACATACGAAGATCTCGACGAGTCGAGAATCACCGCCGTAAATCAAACTGCTAATCAAATATTTTTAACCCAAAAATGAAAAATGATCTGATGAGAATCGAACATATTAATATGTCAGCAAGGCATGCAGGTTTGGAAGAGAAGCGCAGTTTGGTGGTGTTTTTGGCCGGCGTGTAAACTGGCGACCTGAACAATTCGATTAAAGGGGTCTTGTCGTTCTGCCCTTTTGGGAATTGCGGGGTTTGACGCAGCCCTGCAACCGCGGACTCTGGATAAAACAATGACATATGAGTACCATCCCCACGAACATGTACATATCTACATTCACAACTACAATGCAATTTCTTTCTATGTATTTGTACTACCCATTTGCTATTCGAGATATCGCTGCAGTATTATCGAACGGTTATGAGGAGGCTTTTCGACGTATCGCGGCGCAGGGAAAAACCCCCGTCTGCAACGTTGAAAAAACGGAGAAATTCCTTCAGGGTGAAGAGAGAGATTTCTTCCCTTCGGTAGAAATTGGAACAAGACAAAGTGTTTCTTTATTCGCTTCATTCTGCTTCAAGGCCGAACAAAAGAGGCCGCTCATGGTCTTCACACACAAGATAAAAAGTTGATGAACTTACTGATCGACTGGAAAAAAATATTCCTGTAGTGAAAGAAATATATTTTAATTGATTTTACTTCTGTGTAATGAAGAGATTTTCATTGGCAAAAGAGTTCAACTCAAAAGATGTTTTTTTAACCCGAAAAATTAATTTTCATGGTTCAATGTTCAACCAAGTAGCTGAATTTCTGACCAAAAAAGGTCATTGTAGTACTTTGTCAAATGTTTGTTATGTTTTTATCAAACTTCAGATAAAAAATAACTCTGGGATTTACTGTGTTTCCGCACTTGTTTTGTATTTATAATATATTTGTATTAATTGGTAACTCAACTTTAAGTTACTCAAAGTATAATAATGTTAGAATGTAAACCCCATTTACATAGAAGTTCGGTCTTGAAAGAAAATACATGTTACTTTTTTCAGTGGAGAATAGGAATTAAGTTATTGAATATAAGAAAGGGTGGTTCCCGTTTTCCCAAAACTATACAGTGTCAACTAAAACTAAACTAAAACCCACTTCACGACTAGGGCTGTGAACAATACTCTCGCCACAATCCCTCAACTTGTCACTTATCTCGACCTTCCCTTTTCAGTCTTTTCGCGTACGCCACGCCATGGCAAACCTTTCGAACTGACGATCAGCAGACCCTTTTATCGTCAAAACCATGTTCTATTGAGAAAATCCAGAGACTAAAACTTCTTGGTGGTTGCCGGACAAGCATGACCTTTGCGAATCCGACAAACCAGACCATCTCTCGGCTTCTTATTCACTCTAGTGATCTAGTCAATGTCCACAATGCTCTTCTCGAAAGGTCGTTTTCTTAGTGAAAGATATTGTAACAAAAAAAATAATAAATTCTGAAATGCAAGGTAAAGTTCAATTTTCTTCAAGTAGCGCCTGTGAATAAGAAAAAGTTTCACTAAGTGGAAACTTCTTGCAGTCAAAGGAAGTCAGAGTGGAAGGGAAAATTGTTCAGTGTTTGCGCCTTTATTTTCATGAAACGGGGCAGAGAAATTGGATCCTTCATTGGTGTTTTATCATTCTTCATTTAGGTCAAATTTTCGACCCAAATTATGTATTTAATTGTTTACTTATTTATCATTTGAATCATATCAGGACAAAAAGTTATGCTTTCAGTGAGAGAAGTAATAAATCTCACCAAAAACTTCTAGAATTAATTGGCAAACTTGGACAAAATATTTCGTGTAACAGTGGAAATTGTTTGAAATTTTGTCCAAATCGGTACAATAGTGTAAGCTTTAGGTCGACTAAATTACTACAAATCTTTCATTTTATGTGTTTTCTGAATCTGCTAAATTCTCTTCATGATATATGGACAATAAAGGTGGGCAGAAGTTATTTTTTATTGATTTCAAAAGATGTTATGCAAATCGGTTAACTATTGGCAAAAAAGTGAAATATATCTCTGGAAATAATGAATAAATCCACATTTTTTGAAAAACAGCTCTGGAGCTTCATTTAATCAAATTATCCTGAATTTTTAAACAAATTAGTTGAATATTGTAGGCAACAGGTCAACTGAACACCTAAACATAATACATTTGTCATGTCTTCTGAATCTGTTGTGTCCAGTTTCTAAAAAATGGACAATGTATATTAGGGTGGTCAAAAAAAATTTTTCTTTGAATTTTCATGCATATCGCCCTCAAATTTGTTCGAATCCACAAAAAACTGCGTTTTTTTTTAATGATATTTAGAGGTTCCTCGAGCCCCATAAGGTTTAACACGTTTTTCCCACAAGTAACAAAAAAGACGTTTCTATAAATTTTATTCAGATACGTCATTGTTAGGTGAATCGAAACCCCATAAGTAAAAAATCGTATGTTACGAGTTTTTGGCGCTAATTATGATTTTTTGTTGCGGTTTTTTAAATACAAATAGTTTCAAATACACAAAATACTACTATCTACTGATAATTATATCTTTTCATAAATTTTAAAAACAATTTATTATTGTTTTTAGCAATCAATTAAAGTTACCGAAAATAATTATTTAAACTATTTATTATTATAGATAATAATATTCGCTTAGAATAGTGCTAGAAAGTTGCAGTTTCTTCCCAAATTTTCCACTTTTGGTCCACTTTTCAATTAGAGTGAGGTAATAATTGATTCAATTTAACAAAAATAATTGTTTAAACAATTGATTATTATTTTAAATAATATTCTCTTTGAATAATGTGAGAAAGTTGCGGTTTCTTCTGAAATATTCAACTTTTTGTCCTCTTTTCACTTAAAGTGTGGGAATGATTCATTAAATTTAGTAAACGTAATTATTTAAACAAATTATTATTGTTTTGCCTATCTTCTGTAGTAATAGTTCTTAGATATTTGCAGGTAGTGAGATAATGATTAATTCAAGTTAACAAAGATAATTGTTTAAACAATTTATTATGATTTTTAACTATCGTTTCTTAGAGTAATGCTGGAAAGATCCGGGTTTTGCTACAACTTTTAACTTTTCTTTGACTTTTTGGTTATAGGAACAAAGAATAAATATTAATATTAATTTAAACAAAAAGGCTCCCATGAAATAGTTCAAGAAAAATTTACGTTTGATATGATCCATATACAAAATTTAAAGAATATTTGAAATGTCTGTTTTATTTAAGAAAATATATTAACGAAAAAAGAAAGAAATCGTTTGAAAAATTATTCTCTTTATTGCTTATTTATTATTTGCTCATAACTAAAAAGCTAAAACAAAGTTAAATATTTTAAAAAAACCGTAACCTACTAGCAATTATATAGGAGACGGTACTCATAAGCACTAATAAATTGTTTAAAAAATTATTTTTGTTAACTTGAATTATTTATTATCTCACTCTAATTTAACTACCTGTGAATTCGATCTCGGATATTTCCACTTTGATTGCATTTATAATTATATGGTGCTCATTTCATGAGCACTTTGCTTCCCGTTAGCAAATATATTTGCTTCCTCATAGAGGAAGCATTAGTGATTTTTAAATAATAGATAAACTATAAAGTTTTCATTTTGATCAACTTAAAAATAGAAATTTACGAAAAATACAAAATTACAAAATAATACAAACAATTTTTAAAATTTAATGACAAATCATAAAAATAATTTTTTTTATTTGTAATGGTAATTTTTCGAGCTGGAAAAGGGAAGGGAAACGTTCTGTTGCATCCTATCCCTTTCCCAGATTTATTAATTTTTTTACAAAAATTGTGAGAATTATTTTATTTGAAAATTCATGTTCAAAAAGCTTTTTCTATTTATGCAGCAAGTTTGAATTATCTCGATGAAAAAAGTTTTCCTGTTTGAAACAGATGTTTCAAATCAAGGAATCTTTTCCGTTGTTGCATCAATTTTGAATTATGTGAATGAAAAAAGTTTCACTATAAAAAACATTTTTTCAAATATTATGCATTACCTTAGCTTCCTTTCTCTTCAATAAAATGTATCAATACAAACGATTCGTCTCGAATCAAAAAACTTTTCTATTCTCGCATGAACTTTAAATTATGAGAATGAGAAAATATTTACTATAAAAATCGATTTAAAAAATATATAAATTATACCATAACTTCCCTACTCTTTAATAAAATGTATCAATATGATAGTTAAATCGACTCTTCTCGAACCAAGGAATCTTTTATATTCTTGCATCAACTTTGAATTATGTTAATGAAAAAAGTTTTACTCTGAAAAACCGATTTTTAAAATATTATAAAGTGCTAAAAAAATAAAATAAATATTGTTTTTAAATCCTTCAGTCAGTTTCAAGATATTAGTGGTGAAAATAATTCCTCCAAATTTCATCAATTTATCTGCGACCGTTTTCAAGTTATCGTGTTCACAAAAAAGTGTGACATCCACACAAACGAACAATTGCTTGGAACGTTTTATTAGATATTTTTAAATTTAGGAACGTTTAATTAATTGAATTGAAATATTTTTAAAAATGTTACTATTACAAAGCTTTATCTATGAGGAAGCAAAAAGTGGACAAAAAGCGGAAAATTTTAGAAAATACTATATAAATAAATTGTTTAAACAATTATTTCTGTTAACTTTAATTGATTATTGCCTCGCTCTAACTGAAAAATTGATAATAAGTTGAAAAATTTGGAAGAACGATGACTTTCTAACTCTATTCTAAGAGAAAATTACTAAAAAGAATAATAAATTGTTTAAACAATTCATGTAAGCAAATGATTATCAGCAGAAAGTAGTATTTTATGTATTAAAAACAATTTGTATTTTAAAAACAGCAAGACAAATCATAATTAACGCTAAAAACACGCAAAACCCAAGTTTACATTTATGGGTTTCTTTTTTAACCCTATGAAACAGACTCTTGAAGGGGGATATTTAAAAAGTAATGATACACTTGTATTCTATTGCTAATTGGGAACAGAAATGTTGAGTTGCAACTGGATTCACTTAATATTGACGATTCTGAATGAAATCTACACACTACTGTGAATTTTGATCATAAAACTTTGTCTAGGAATAGACTAAATATATATCTATTTCATATTTGTAATTTCGAATCCTAAGCTTTGGCTTTCGTAATTTAAAGTTATGTAGCTACTTGTATTTACTCCCGGAGTTTTATTCTTGGAAAGAAACTCAATTTAATTTAAGTAAATAAAATAAAACTAATATTTAATCCTTAAATCGAGACAGCACACTTTTTAAAACTAATCAGAGTTTTGCAAGTCTTTCGACTTGCAAAGTTTATTCCAATCAATAAATATCAAAAGTGTGTTTCAAAGGCATAAAACACTTAAAAACACACAAACAGCAAAACAATTCACATGGTGTGCCTAGCAGACATCGAGTTGCTGCACACAGAATGTAACGAATAATTAAGTATTAATTAAAAATTAATTAAATTATTGGGCCCCATAGGGGTAAGTGTTATACGAAATTACAAAGTTAGACTTTGATTAGTGTTATTTCAAATATTTGAGAAGATTCTTGTTTAAAATTTTGCCAAAATTATCTTTCGACTTTCTAATTTTAATCGTCCGCTTCTTTAATCAACCAAAACTTATCTGAAGAAATATTGTTAATTTTCTTTGGTAGTGCGTGGACGATTTCAGTTTTTCCGTCATTGCGGGAAGTGTGATACGTACACATACGTATAAAAATAAAATATAAATTTTACAAGATTCTACTTTTGTAACTATAAATGAATTATCCACTTATTATTATAATATATGTTTGCAACTAACCTCGAACTGTTGATAGATTTTCGTATTGCACAATGAAAAATAAAAACAAAACAAAAATATCACAGTTACCCCTTAGTCTGATTGTTAATTACCGTGTCGTAACTTATCATTAAAAATAATAAAAAGTTCTAATTTTTCAGAAAACAACGGATATTTAACGAAAATATAATATCTTCCTTTGTTCTTAAAAAAAAATCAATAAAAGGTGCTTTGTGTAGCAAAAAATCAAATCAAAAGACCAGATGACACCATTACAAACTGGAATTTTCTAAAAGTATCTCAGCTTTTTATTCCAAATTTTGTCATTATCACACTAACCCCCTTATCACGCTTATACCTATCGACCCTATTAATTCTATTATTACGCAATACATTTCAAGTGCATGAATTAAATAACTTGATAATTAATTAATAATCCACTCAAAGTTGCATTTTTATATGGTGGGTACTTTGAAGTCGATTTTGTTGGAAAAAAAAAACAATCCTAAATAAATTCTAAGTACACCATTTGCTTAGAATTGAGCTAAATAACGACGACTCGGAAGCACCAAGCGAAATTTTTATTTTTACTACACTTAGATGCAAAAATGTACCGTGTTGGGCACCCGGGTACTCGGGTGTTGCACACAAGGGCTAGAAAATAGGGTAAAAATGTAAAATTTAGATGGCCCTGATAGTTGGGCGATTCGGTTATATAGTTTAGAGGCAGAAGCGTCGAATAGAAGGTCCATTCGAAATTGAACTGGACACTGTGGAAATAGGTCACATGTAGGTATTTCGGAAGTGACGGAACATCAATCGGGATAACGAAGTGCCCAGAGCCCGGAGGTTTCCTGTCTGTCGTCTTGCATATCTACTCTTTGGTTGCATATCGCCAGGGGCATTCGTGACACTACTTCTCTCTTTAGACGTCGTAGCCTACGGCGATTTTCAATCTGAAACGACTCCACAAAAGAGACTTTCGGTCTTCAAAAAGAAGTGGATGTTCGTTCCGAACAAACATTCACGGTGTGAGACATACATTAAAGCGAAATTTAGCTCAGATTTTGTAATGTGTGTTACTTTTTTTAAAAGTAATAATAAGGGAAAAAAGTAATTTATTTATTATTACTTTGCCAAATTCCTAAATATCTTCAATTGTATACTAGTAATGTTGATAACTGAAATCTTGAATAAGAATGTAACCTGTCCATCAACTTATACTTAATTAATTCAAAGTGTTGTCTTCCAAATTTTGAATCATAAGATTTAAGTATGAATAGTTTTAGCTAGACGGCTTTATGAATCCAACGTTTTTAATTGTAAGCTTTTCAAAGTTAAACAATCGTGAATATTATTGTTTAAAATTAAACAATTTTGATATTCGAAATAAAAAATTGTGAATTAAAGGAATTCAACATGAGATATGAGAATGACAACTGGACAAGGACCAAAAATGAACGAATGAAAATTTGTTCCTCAAGAACTCTACATTCGAAATAAGAAAACATTTTAGGAAAAGATTGTTTAAAAACCAGGTTGCCTTCTAATAAATTTTAAAAATGTGTATTTTTTCCAAAATCACGAAATATTGTAGGGAATTTTTCGGGCTTGTATAATATGTGCAATAGATTCAGACTCACTTTAGAGATACAATATAGTGCCAAAATAGTGTTATAACATTTTTGAAGCATAAAAAATGAACTTCAATGTTTATTTAAAATGCTATGCTTTAGTTTGCAAGTGACCCAAATTTCTATTTATTTATCGCATGCTTCACAGTCTCTCACCTTTTTCTCATTTTCCACTTAAATGCGAACTAAAACAGAATCCAATAAGAAAATCCACCCATTTTTGTTTGAAAGTTCACTCTTTTCGGTTGAAACGTCTATCATCAACTTTTTCGTTAAGAATTCATATTTTTTATTTAAAAGTTTTTTTTATTTGGTTCAAACTTGAACAATTTTGTTGAAAAATCGACAATTTTGGTTAAAAAATCATACTTCTTGTTTGAAAAAATCAACAATATGTTTAAAAATTGTTTTTTTTCGTGATAATTTTTTTTATTAATAATTCGACTCTTTTGTTGAACGCTCATCTTTTTGGTTTAAAAATATATCTCTTTAAGTAGAAATGTCATCTTTTTTGGTTAAAAATTCAACTGTTCGGGTTGAAAATACAACTGTTTTGTAGAAAATTCGTGTTTTCGGGTCAAACAATTTCGTAGTAAATTTAACAATTTGGTTCAAAATTTATGTATTTTATTGCAAATTTGCCTTTGTTGGTTAAATCCAACTGTTTCATGTTATAAATAAAAAAATGTTGTCTTGAAATATCAACTATTACATTTTTTGGTTGAAGATTCATAAATTTGGATGAAAATTCTTTTTTTTTTGTTTGTTAAAACTTAATTTTTTAACTGAAAATAGAACTATTTTGTTGAAAATTCAACGCATTGATACTAAATTAATTTTTTGGTTGAAAATTCATATTCTCGGGTTGAAAATTCAAACGTTTTATAGAAAATGGTCTTTCTGGCTTGAAAATTCAACACCTTGGTATAAAATTCAACTGTTCGGTAGAAAATTATTCTGCTTTGTAGAAAATTCGTTTTTTTAAATTGAAAATTAATTCACCTCAGTAAAAGTTTAACTAATCCATTTTTTATTAAAAATTAAACTATTCAGTTAAAAAATGTTAGAAATAAAAATATATAAACTAAAAATTAATCAAATAAAATTTGGACTAACACCACATCCATTGTTTAAAGTATTTAGCTGAAAATTTACGTAATTTGCTGAAAACTCTTCTTTTTCAGTAGAAAATTCAACAGCTTGGTAAAAAATGTATGTCTTTTGCTGAGAACTCATCTTTTTTCATAGAAAATAAAACATCTTAGTCGAAAATTCATCTTTTTGGTGGAAAATTTAACATTTTGTATGATATTTTTTTCTTTATTGGCTGAAAAATCTTTCTTGATTGAAACTTCGCCTTTTTGATTTGAAAATTTATCTCTTTTGGTAGAAAGTTAATCTTTTTTGGTTAAAAATGCAAGAGTTTGGTTAAAAAATAATCTGTTTTGGTTGAGGATTCAGCTATTTTGTTGGAAATTCGTCCTTTTTGGTTCAATTCAACTGTTTTTGACTTAAAATGAAAATCTTTTCCTCGTTGAAAAATCAACTGTTATATTTTTTGTTGAGAATTCATCTTTTTTGGAAAGTGGTACATATTCTTTAAAATTTAATACTTTTTATTAAAAATACCAATAATCGTGGATGAAAAAGACTTAAATGATATAAAACTGTTCTGAATTGTATATTTTCTTTAAAACCTAATTACTTTGAAATCTAAGAATTTTTATATTAAAAGTACCCGTTTTCGGTCTAAAGCTATAAATATAATCGTTTTAAACATAACCTAAGGTTGTTCCATATTGGGAATCCTGATTATGAAAATCGTCGAAAATTTGCTTGTGTCGTTTGTTTGTTGGACCGAAGTTTCTCTGAGCTAATATAAATTTATTTATTAATGGCCGCAAGTTTCGTATAATTCCTGAAAAATTAATAACAACTTCAAAAAAAAGTGGAAAAAATGGACAATATGGACAAAATGGACAAAATGGACAAAATGGACAATATGGACTGACGGTGATCCCTGCCTTAATGCTGCTGAAATCAAAGGGCGAAAGTCCAGATGTTAATTAATTTCGAGCGCTGATAGCAGTCGGATGTGTGGCCATCGGCAACGTACGATGTATTCGCTGCGTTTTAACTAATTTCGAGCGGATGGTTTGACGCCGAGGATGATTGTGTGCATTCGATGGGTAGGGTCGAATGTCTGCCTTCAAACTCTACTGTAGAAAACTCGGCTGAACTTCGGGAGGTGGTATTCTGCAGTTTTCCTCTCCCCTGGCCAAATGGCCAGGCACATGCGAATACTTCTAATAAAGTCGGATGGAGACGCGGGTTGTCACTGGTTGTGATTATATTCATACAGTACTTCTAAGCCCATTTTGAAAAAAGAAAAATGTTCACAGGCCCATATCCAGTGTAGTGGAGTCGCCTGGCGGTATATGCATTCATGCTAAAGGACATAAATGATACTTTAGCAGTGAGGTTGGCCCGTGTATAGACCTTTGTTTCACGAGGGTTTTAAAATAAAGGCAAAGTACAATAAGCAAAGTACAATAAACAAGACAATAATAATAGTAACACCAATTTTGCTTAAATCCAGATACATTTAACTGAATTTAAGACAAATAAATGTTCAAGTGTAACTACTTTAAACTCTTTTTAAAGAGTTTTCTTTCAAATTTGAACTAAAGAATTGGGACAAAAATGTCAGTTTTAAATATCAAATAAATTGAAATCTGACAATGTAAAAAAATCTGTATTTAATTTAATATTATTATATCCAATAATAATAAATAATAATTATTACTAAAATGTCAAAAATGTGGATAAGTCTAAATTTTCCACCATTCCCGAGCTTCGAAATGGTTCGTCAATCATGTCACAGCAATTGGGATAATAGAATTATGCCAATCCTCCATCGCTAATTAACGGGGCTCTCTGCCTCTCCACGTTTCAATCATTCAGCAGAGGTTCATTCGCCTGAGTTTTTTTCTGTGTCTCTTTACTGGACACTCAAATTCACATTCTGCCTTTTTTTAAATTCATAGGAAAAACGAATATAACCATATCCACACAAAAGCCATAAATATTTCTGCGCTTTCTCCCCTTGTACTCTATAGTCATTCCCATAAAGGTTTTAAATCCGGCCTTTTACTCATTTCCTTTTCAGTTCATAATTTTTAATCTATCTGATCATTTTCATTCAAAATTAAATAGCAATTTTAATTAGTAAAGTGTGACTCTAATAATCAAACAAGCATTTTGAAAATAACAGCCTGGGGGGGGGGGGGG
>CAKNWW010343535.1:16001-32633 GCA_932074435.1 Andricus kollari
TTAAGAATTCTAGTATTTGGAATGCGAACTAAATTAATAGAATCCAACAAGAAAAATCAAATCATTTTCTTTGGAAAGTCTACTATTATATTTTGAGGTCGGAATTTATCTCGTTCGGTTAAGAATTCTAGTATTTGGTTAGAAATTCAGCTACTAGGTTGAAAATAGAACTAATTTGTTGAAAATTAATTTTTTTGGTTGTAGATTCATCTCCTTGGTTAAAAAAATGTCTATTCCATTTTTATAAAATTAATCTTCCCGGTTAAAAAAAAAATCTTTTGTTTAAAATTCATTTTTTTAGGATTCATCACTTTAATTGAAAATTCATCTCTTGTATTAAAAATGTAACTATTATTTTGAAAATTAGTTGTTTTTTTGTGGTTAAGAATTAATTTTTTAAATTGAAAATTGATCTTTTCTACTTGAAAGATCAGGAAACCTAACTCTTACGAATTGCACAGCTGTTATTTACTTGTGGAATAATCAGTGCTCAAATTTAAAAATGAGTGAAATACACCTTGCCTATTATCCTTACTTTCGAATGAATATTCTGCTTGATCTTTTTTTTTCTTGAAAATGATTGGAAAAATGTTCTTATTCACTGTGCCTCTCGCCCTTGAATTTCAAGTCGTGAATCACCTACTTCGCGCACTAGCATCACAATATACTATTTTGTGTTGAAAACTCAACCGTCTTTCATGTTTTTTGTTCAAAATGTATATTTTTTTATAGGAAATTAATCCTATTGGTTTAAAATGTGAAAAATTTAAATCCTTGGTCAAAAGTTGAAATACTTTCTTAAGAATTAATTTTTTCGATTTGAAAATTCATCTCTTTTGGTTGAGGATTCAACTATTTTGTGGAAAATTCGTGTTTTTTGGTTTAATTCAAATGTTTTTGATTTAAATATAAAATGTTTTCTTGGTTTAAATACGAACTATTGCACTTTGTGTTGATAATTTACCTTTTTTGTTGAAAATTCAACTACTTTGTTAATTAAAAGAAGCAGTAATATTTTACCAAATTCCTCTCTCACCCCGAATCATCTTACGTTTTTTTTCATGATCCCCAAATGAATTCACGAAAAAAATTAAGTCAACAAAAATATCGTAATACAGGAGAGGGGGCGCAAAAACGTATGAACCCAAAGAAAGGGGGGTATGTGGTTCAAAATTTCAAAAAAAACTTTAGGTAATTTATGCACGGTCCCTACAGCAATACAACTTTCTTTCAGTTCAATTTTATCTCCTTTAGACTTCTTGAATATATTATTTATATCTCCTCTCGCAAGTAAAAAACTTTTCCCCCGATTTCCCTCGCACAAAAAAGTCGTCAAATCATTTTCCTTTATTTTGCAGAGGGAAGCTTCCAATACAGAAAACAATAAAAGAGTAGATAGAAAAGGCAAGTTGTAGAATAAGAAATGTAGCTATAAATTATTCAATCCACTCATTTTTCCCTGTTCGTACGTGACTATCACAGCTTGTCTTAGATGAGTAGATCAACAAAGCGACTTTTCACCCCTACAGCTAAGGGAAGCAAACAAAATTGTTGACCGCTTGAAAACTTTTGACTTTTTAATGCAGACACGAGCGGAAGTTTTTTTTTACTGTCTCTTTCTGACCCCTCTTTGCTGGAGAGAGAATCTTCAGAGATTAGTTTAGGTCGAGCCGGATCGAATTAACTTGAGAAATCAAGTTAACCCTGCGAACGATGAGCGTTTCAGCGACAGCCGCTTTACGAAACCAATGGAAGACAAGCAGTTTTGATCTTATTTTTCTACTGAAAAACCCAGCAAAAAATGTTTACGCTAAACTAGGAAATTGTATTTGTCTACAGCTCAACTCGGCGCTCCCACAGTGAATCCTTATTATCCAGAGAACGAAGGTAAAATTTCTCGCGGCAACGAAAGAGACTCGATTTGTTAAAAAGCGAGGGAAAACCGGCAAAACTTGCTTCATTTTATTCGAGCCTGTCAGCAGATGCTAATGAGGCTTCAAATAAAAGTTCCTGGCTTGCCTTGCAAAATGCGAAGGGGCTAAAAAAACTGAATCCACGAAATCTAATTCAGAGGGAAGCTTTTCGGTTGAATTTTTTCTTATTGCCAGATAACAATTTTTTAATCCGGTCTCGTGTGTGTCAAAGTGCTCAATTTTGAAGAACTTTACATTCAAAGTGTTGATCTTCTTATGACAAAAAGTTATAATTTTATATTATTTATTTAATATAACTTCAGTTGCTTTCAAATTATATATTTTGTTTTGAATATTGATCTGAAAAACCGAACTGTTTGAAGTTAACGCAGAAATAATTTGAATTGTTTAAACGCCTAAGGCTGTCAAAACGACTCAGGTTTATGCCGGCCGGACTGGAGAGCTTTTTTCGGAAAATGTTTTTTTTTTTTTTTTTTTCTTAATAAAATGTAGTGTTTTTGCGCCTGTGAAATGCAATACGCTGGCTATAGTCACCCGGTGTAGTTTCAAGTAACATAAAATCTACAAGTAGCGTGTCTTCGTCACTTTGAGTAATAATATTAATATATAGTATAATAATATATTATGTGTACAAATAACTTCTACCCGTTTTAAGCAACTTTTTCTTTATTCATAAAAATCTAACAAAATGCAAGTATTAATTAATATAGTGGCCATTGACTTCTACTACTCTTCGCCAAAGCTCAGGCAATTAATGGATTCAATGGCGAAAGAAGGCTTGATCTTTTGGCGCTATAAAGTCATTCATCATTTTTTGAATTTCAGCTTCAAATTTAATTTGGTGTTCAGCTAAGCTGTTTTGTAACGAGCGAAAAAGGTGGTAGTCGGAAGAGGCAATGTCTGGAGAGTAAGCCGGATGTGGCAGAATTTCCCATTGCAATGTTACTCTTTTCAACTATATATAATCATAATTTCTCGCAAATATTTTATAATATAATATCCTCCTTAGTGCTGGTAAGGAAGTTATGTTTTTCGTAACTTAACATTAAAATTTAGTGCAGAGTTAAAAATAATAAATAATAATAAATTCGAAAAGTAGCTATTTGTAAAATATTTATAAAACCTTTCGGAAGAATTTGATTAAGTATATTTCAAAAATATATATTTTATAAGGCTGTTGGGCAGAAGCTCTAGCCTCAAAATTCAATTGCCTCATTTTACTCAATAAATACTAGCAATACATATTTTTTAAATACCGAGTGGTACTTTTTTTTCACTAAGAAGTGCGTACGAGGAAGGAAAAA
Source organism: Andricus kollari (assembly GCA_932074435.1). Lineage (NCBI taxonomy): Eukaryota > Metazoa > Arthropoda > Insecta > Hymenoptera > Cynipidae > Andricus > Andricus kollari. Next base: position 19,240 of record CAKNWW010343535.1, read on the forward strand.
TAGTTTACTTAAATAATTTTTGCGTAATATCAAACTTTGTAATTTTTATGCTAGTTGAGGTTACCGTTTTGAGGTTAGACCCAAATTCTTCCGATAGGTTTAAGAAATATTTGATTATTAATATCTACTTTTCCAATTTATTATTTGAAACTCTGCACTACATTTTCACAGTAAGTTACGAAAAAGATAACTTCCTTCCCGGCTCTGAGGAGGATATTATATCATGAAATATTTTCCAAAAATTATCATTATTTAGTATTATTCTTATTTGTTTGAATAGTGTGTAGGAGGCTGTCCCGACATATATTATCAATCACAAACGCATTTTTGTAATGCAATCAAGTGATATATATATATATATATATATATAATTATTTATAATTATTGTATAATATTATATTATATTATATTATATACGGTAAACGTAAAGGTCGAGTGCCAGGCGATGAATGGAGACTGGATGTTTGGAATGCTAGAGAACTAGAGAACTACGAGAAACTATGCACGTAAGGAAACTAGATGTTTTATGTGTGCCTGAGACGAAGAAAAAGGGTTGTGAATGTAGAAACATAGAAAATGGGGTATTGAAAGGCGGTTTTGAAATATGGTCAGGAGTAGGTAGTGAATCACGCGGTAGTAAAGGGGTCGGTTTGATTATGAATACAAAAACAAGGCAGCATCTCAAAGATCATGATTTCGTATCTCCCGGATTGTTGTGGGCTAGAATGAAGGTAGGAATCAGAAGATTATTTATCATAGCATGCTACGCCCCAGTTGATAGCAATCCGAGAGAAGTCAAAGACGCCTTCTGGGACACTTTAGATGATGCAATAAGTACTTGCAATCAAGGTGAAAGAATAATTTTTCTAGGAGATATATGAACGGATGGTAGGGCGTCCAACGTTAGGATGCAGATACAGAAACGATGCTAGGTAAGTTTGGGGATCCAGCGAGAACAAATTATACCGGGGAAAAATTAGTCAGCTTATGCTTAGAAAAGGACCTATTTATTACAAATACTTGGTTTCGACATAAAATGATCCACACGTACACCTGGTTTACAGGAAATAACCGCTAATCAAGATTGAAAATTTACAGAAACCGAAAGGGCGAATAGATTTTCAGAATAAGATAAACGAACGCATATATAAGGCAACTTGGGAGGCGCTTAGAAGCAATAAATGTATAGATAGCTCTTGAACTATGTTGCGGGATATCATTGCCAAAACTGCGACTGAAGTATGTGCTACGGCGGTTGTAGGAAGAAAATCTGGTGATGCATGGTGGAATGATGAAATTGAGGCAACCCCACAAGAAAAGAAAAAAACGTACAAGAGAACGTTGAACATCATAGGTCTTAGCGATGGGGAGAGGAATAGACTTGAAAATGATTGCAGACACAAAAAGATGCAAGTAAAACAACTAGTCAAGTAAAGTAAAGATAAAATCAGAACAGAAGAAGAAAAGAAAATATAAAACGACTTTGAAGTAACCATGAAACTATCATTTAAAGAGATGAAGGGAAGTGAAAGTACAGAGTATGTCAGCATGAGAAACAGCAAAGGTGAAATGCTATATGATACAGACGGGATAGTAGACGCTTTAAAAGACTCTTTTAAAGATTTATTAGGAGGCGAAGATATCGGTCAACAGAACTGCGACATAGAACATAATGCATTAGAAAACCCAATTGGAAAGTCTGTGTCACTCAGGTTAGAGATATCACTAAGAACTTAAAAAACGGCAAGGCTGCTGGTGTAGACAGTATTAGCGCTGAAATGCTTAAATACGCTGGCGAGTACATACCTCACAGGTGTGCAAATTGATAAATGTATGTATCGAGAAGGTAAAAGTCCCAGACGATTGAAGAAAAACGATCACCGTACCAATATACAAAAGAAAGGGCGATAAAAGCATCTGCAATAATTACAGAGGTATCAGCTTATTAAGTACCGTAACTAAAATATACTCAAAAATACTTATTCTTAGGGTAATAAAAATTACAGAAGAAAAGATATGGGAAGATCAAAGTGGATTTATGCCAGGAAGATCATGTACAGATTAAATATTTAGATTAAGACAGATCACAGAAAAAAGCTTGAGAGTAGGAAAGAAAGTTTTCTGTGCATTTGTTGTCCTAGAAAAAGCATTTGGCAAGGTAAATATAAGTAAACTTTGGGAAGACTTTAAAGATTACGGAGTCAATGGATGGTTCCTACAAGCAATAAAAACAATACATATAGGTAGTAAAGCGAGTGTAAGGGTTAATGGGAAACTGAGTGACGGATTCGATATTATGCAAAGCGTGAAACAATCATGGCTATTTATTATATTTATGGATAAGTGTCTAAGAATGGCCCCCTTCGACGAAGAAGGTGTAGATCTCGAAACCGTCTGTACGTGGGTTAGCTTTCGCAGATGACAAGATTATTGTGGCAGAATAAATCGAGGACTTGCAAAGAATGTTGAATAAACTTAATACAAGCACGTTAAAAATGGGACACAACATTAACATAAATAAGAGAAAAATCATGGTGTTGGAAGGAAAAAGTGAGAAAACAATGTGCAACATTGTCCTAAATGACGAGAGATTGTAACAAGTTGACAAGTATGTATATCTGTATAGCCTATTCACTAGCGACGGAAAAATAGATGGGGCGTTGAATAGGCGCATAAATGAGGGTAAGAAGGTTATCGGTAGAGCAGGGTCCATTCTCACAAATAAGAACATATAAAAAAAGCCAAAATGGGCATACATAATTCTATATTTGTCCCGAATATAGTGTATAAAGGTAAAGTAAATGGCAGAATGCCCAGACGTAGACGGCCGAAAGAATGGTTAGAATCTGTGAATGAGACATTAATCCGAAGAGACATAAGAAGCCATAGAAACACGAGAGCTTGCATGAAAAAATGCATGGACGTGAAGGAAGCTAGAGTAGTATGCCAGGACAGAAAAGTGTGGCGAAAAATAGTTTGTACACAGTGTGAAAATAGAGTGAATGACGCCTGAAAGAAAGACCTTGGATACTGATAGGCCCAAATGGAGAACCACAAATAACAATTTTGTGAGGGATTTCACTTGGGGTGATCGCTAGAGGGATTGATCAGCAACTTGGCTCGGAGCAGTGTTGCGGAACGAACGTGTCAGTTAAATAAATAACACGTGAATTCTAGATCAATCTAAAAAATCTATACCCGCTACCTCACAATACTCCTTTCCTCGCCGAGAAAGTCACGCCTACCCGAAAGAGAAATGGCATAATAGTATAATAATAATATATTACTCTGAGCAACGAAGACACGCTACTTGCAGATTTTATGCGTCTTGAAAGTAGACCGGGTGACTGCAGCCCGGCATATTCTATAGCTAGCGTGTTGCATTTCACAGGTGCAAACACACTCAATTTTGAATTGCAATAAAAAAACAACTAGAACATTTTCCGAAAAAGCTCTCTGTTTCGACCAGCATAACCTATCAATTATGTGCTTAAAATATTACATTGAACAATGCATTCTTGTAGACGTATTATGGATCTGGCAAAAGCCCCGAGTCGTTATAAGAGCCTTAACCGGTCAAGCGCGGAGCACTATTTCCAAATTTGAATTTCATTTCTAAAAACTTAAGCAATGGACATTTTAAAATTCAAAGTACTAAATTGCAATCACGAGATTTAACATATACATTGTTCTCGAAAACCTGATTGGTTGCGACACTGCGTGAATATGACTTTTCGTGGCTGTTTTCATTTTTTTATCTATTAACGCAGATTATGAATTTTCTGCAGAATAAATTTTGTAAATCACAATTTCCAAATAAGTCATTTTATTTCATGATAAAATTTGTTCTTAAATGTTTCTAAACATTACTAATACAAGAGAAAATAAAATAATGAACAATATGATTTTTGGGAAAATTAAAAATATGTCTAAAAAGAATCTTAAAGATTTTAATACAATTTTTTTAATTTTTCACGAGTTTATAATTTCTTCGTGAAACTGAATTATTTCAAATGATATTGAGAAGTTTGAGAAGTCTATAAAAGATTTAAAAACAATTTAAATCTTGAGAAGATTACACAAAATTTTAAGCAAAATGTAGATTTTTGTAATCTTTCGAAAAAAGAAGCTTTTTAAGAACTTAAAAAATTAATTTTTAAAAACTATTTAAAAAGATTTCAAAAGATTTCGAAAATTATCAACAAAGAATCCAGAAGATTTTAAGGCAATTTTTTAAATAGAAAGAATTTTTTTCAATTTTAGGAAAAATTGAAATCATTTTAAAGAGATATTTAGAAAGCTTAAATTTAAAAGATTTATAAAGATTAAGAAATAATTTTTAATTTGTGTAGATGTCAAAAAATAAAAATAACTGTAAATTTTTTAAGACTTTGGAAAACAAATTTAGAAGCTATGTATGAATTTTGAAAGGCTTCAAGAGAATAAAAAATGTTCTTAAGATCCCTGGGAAAATTTTTAAATTATATTTTATTTAAAAAAAATCAAAATTAAAAAGAATTAAAATTATATTTATTTAAAAAATCTGGAAGATTTTAAGGGATTAAAAATTATTTGAAACTTGACAAAATTTCAGGAAATTTATCGAATATTATTAAATTTCTTCAAAACTTCTAAAGGTTTTAAATATCTTAAACTGACTCGAATTGTTCCTAATATTTTGTAAAAAACTGCAAAATGAAAAAATTTGCTTTGAAATTTTGTAGATTATTTTTTGACACATCTAAAATCTTCCAATTTTTTTCTTTTATTTTTTCGAAAAATCTTATCAAAATTATACTTAGATATTTTCTTATTCTCAGATCTGAGAATCTAATTTTAGTTTGATTTTAAGTGTTCCAAAACTTAAAAAAAATAAATAGTTCTTCACAATTTTGATTTTGTATTCAATATATTAAATTTCAATTCCTCATCTGAAGCCGCAGATTATTAGCAAACATTACAAGTCATAAAAAGCTATATCCCATAGTTTTTTCAATTTTAATGGCAAAAAATATTTGTAATAAAAGTTGAGTTCACCTCACTTTTTTTCCAAGTAATAGATTAATTTCACGCACATGTTTATAGGTCGTAAAAAAACGAACAACTTTGCAATCCAATTGAAGCCATTCCTCCAGCGCCTTTCAGAAAGGCGATCCACTCGCGACGCAACCTTTCGTTTTGCACGGCGTTTACGATCCCGTCGTTTCACGAAGTTAATCGCAGAGTTGAAAACGACCACGGGGGCGAAAGAGGGTTTCTGGCGCGCCATTGCGGTTCACCCCCTGACTCCACCCCTCACGCCATTCACGTCAAAAACTCAGAAGTGTAATATGAGTTACTTTTTTATTTAGTTTGCAGCATAAGTTCAACTCATTTTTAACTTTCCCATATTCGATGTTTTTACTTTTACAAGTGCTAAAAAAGTGCTAAAAAAATATTATGAAAGAATTTTTGATAACGGATAGCGTATCTTCTTAGTACATATTTGATCAGCCGAAGCAGTTTTATCGATAGTTGCAAAAGGGCCCCGCACAAAATGTACAGAGAATGACTTTTTGACAAAATGTTTGATTATAATTGTTTTTGTAGTTCCCTTGAGTGACACAAAATTTCACCCGTTCCGTCGACCTAATGAATTCAATTCAAAAGTGGTCTAAATAATAATAATATCTTATGGTGATACTTTAGAGCAGGCAAAAATTTAAGTTGTGCATAGTTTTTGTTTTGGAGAGACATTAATTCCGCGGTTTAAGAACAACGTCCGAACGCAAGCAGTCAGGGCCGTCTGAACCGTTTTCAATTAGAATATATAATATTGCGCAATATACGCGAGTGAGTACCCGCGCACTGCCTCTTTCCGCCACGCTGTTGAGGTTTTCCAGGCATGAGAGGCAACGGTCTCTCGCCCCGCGAGCTGAGAAACTGTGTAGACAAGCAGTTCTAGGAATTCCTGAACCGTAGGATCCTAAACCGGGGGTCTGATGTACAGTCGGTCACATAAGAGCGTAGTCACGATTACCATCGAATGGTAAATAGAAGGCCCAAATTTTTTATGTCATCTCTTAGAGGGAAACATAATCGTTAATGCTTTGTATGATTTCATCATATTTTCTTTATTTAAAGTGAGTTTTGCATTGTTTATCAAAATGAGTGCAGCTTATGTCTCTCGCTTCGAGGCAGTTTTGTTATGTTTGCACCCCAAGGGACCCAAAATGACTCAGGTGGCTGCTGCTAAATATATGCAAAAGTCAAAACAATTTGTCAGCAAATGGGTAAACCGTTATAAACAATATAAAAATGTCGATGACTTTCCCGATCAAGGCTCTTTCGTCGCTTCCCAAGGAATATGCGGAAAATCTAGTCCAAAGCATGCCTCGAAGGTGCCAGGCCATTATTGAAGCTAACGGGGATTGGACCAGTTATTAAATGTATTTGCATTCAAGTTCATGATTCAATAAAATAATATTTGGTGGAATTGTTCAGATTAGTACGTTTCTTTAGTAATAACAATGACTACGCTCTTATGTGATCGACTGTACAATGAGTCGAACCTGTTAGTTGACCTGTTCCCGGCAAGATGAATCAAACATTCTCGACAATCTCGTGTATTATGTTCAAGATTCTCAAACACGCAAAGTGTATTATTTCCTATGTAAAATCTTCAATTTTTTCGAATCTATCATGAGATTTTACCAAAAACGTTGTTCAAGTGAGGTATAGCCGATTTTAAAGAAAAGATCAGGATTTTTGCTGAAAATATTCGATTAATCGGTATTTTTATACTAGAGACTTAGCAAATCATGATAGATACTGCAAACCTTGTATCCTAAGGCTTTTGAATTAAAAAGTAAGTGTGCAGTCAAACTCCAATTGCAACCAACTCGATTTAAGTCTTCCGAAAATCGACGAAGGACAGAACCAAAACCGAGCTCAAATTGTAGTTGGAGTGTCTCAGAGATTTTTTTTAAATTGATTATACTGCATGCATGCCATTATGTATCCTTACAACAATTTGGATAAGATTAGGTATTCTTTAAGAAAACATCGTGTTGTCAGGAAATCCTTCTATAAAACTATAATATCAATTTGTCGAAAGGTGAAAACAACTATGCTTTTTGAAAGCCATCAGTTTACATTTTTATCACCGAATTCGGCAGAGAACTGATTGCTCGCCAAGCCGAGCGACTCCTGTAAGAGCTTGGTATATAAATCCACCGATTTGCTATGTTTTCAGTATAAAAATACCGATTGAACAAAGATGTTTAACAAAAATGCTAATTATTTACTACAGAAATCTTTTATAACTTTCTTGTACTATATTTCTGGTAAGAAATAATAAGGGATTCGAAAAGAATGGAAAATTTTACGTCAGAAATGGTACTGCTTGTATCTGTTCAGAATTTTAAGATAACGCAAGAGGTCGCCGAAAATGTCGAAGTCGCCTTGGCGTGGATGAATAAAATAACAAATTCAATTCGCCATATCTCAAAAATAGAAACTATGTTCAACTCGAAATTTCCCCTACTTTATAGTATCACCATAAGCTATCATTCAGACCACTTTTCAGTTGAATTCATGAGATCGACGAAACGAGCGGAAAATAGGGTTTTTTTTTGGACCACTCTTTCCAATTTTTACATGTATTTTAATAGAAAAATTCGTCTATTATTGAAATGTTATCCTGATCAAAAACTTTTTGTTAGATTTGGTTAGATGCATCATTTTTTATACATCAGACTACCTGAAACAAAAGTTTTGTACGCATGAACCAAACACATTCACGATTTTGTGTGTAAACGATGTTTAGGGCTTGTTTTAACATCCTTTGAAGAATCAAACAAGGAAATCGACATTTCCTACCAACCAAAATCATAGGAGAAGTTTCGATTGAATTATAGTAGCTGGAAGTCACTTGAAAATTATTGTGTGAAACATCTGTTGGTGTTAAAAATCAATTAAAATTGACGTGGTCAACATATTCTAGAAGGGAAAGCAGCCGTATTTATTTTAAGGATTGTTTTAATATACTGTACGGATTCAAGCAAGAAATCGAAATTCCATAACAATAAAATTATCAAATTTCTAAGTTTATCGAAAATTCTTATTCAGATTTGTCTAGTGGCTGACAATACCTCGAATCAACGGTTCATGTCAGAAACTACTAATCTGCCTGGCTTTAAGTAAACAGGTTTTCTTTGGATGTACATCAGGGTGTCCCAAAATACATTGGAAATTTTTTTCTCTCGAATTTTCATGCATATCGCCACCAAATTTATTTGAATCTACAAAAAAATAAATGCGTTAAAAAAATATTTAGAGGTTCCGAAGGTCCAATGAAGTTCGACAGGTATTTGGCATAAGAAAAAAAGACGTTTGTGTAAATATGATACAGAATCGTAAATATTGGGTGAATCAGTTAAAACTCAACAGTTTTCTTTGCAATTAGCTATAGCATGCAAATAAATAATTATTTTTGAAATATAACCCCCATAAATCTGTTTTATAGGGTCCCAAGAGAAACCCCATAAGTGAAAAATTGGGGCTTGCGAGTTTCTGGCGCTATTTATGATTTTTTGGCGATTTTATGATACAAATTGTTTCTAATACATAATTAGATGTTTACATAATTTTTTCAAACAATTTATTATTGTCTTTAGCTATTTTCTCTTAGAATAGAGTTAGAAAGTCACGATTTTTTCCAAATTTTTCAACATTTCAGTTAGAGCGAGGCAATAGTCAATTTAATTTACCAGGAATAACTATTTAGACCATTTATTATTATTTTTAATTATATTATCTTTGAATAATTTTCGAAAGTTGAGGTTTTTTCTGAAATGTTCAACTTTGTGTCCAGTTTTCATTTAGAGAGAGGTAATTAATGCAATTTAAGCAACATAATTGTTTAAACAAATCATTATTGTTTATAAGTACCTTGTTTTATATTAATGCTAGATAGATGTGGTTTTTTATGAAATTCCAATTTTTGTCCACAATTCATTAAGTGAGGTAATAATAAACCAAAATTAGCAAACATAATTGTTTAAAGCAGTTGTTATTGTTTATAACTATCTTCTCTTAACTAAAACAGATAATTGAAATATTCTTTAAATTTTCTATATGGATTACCTTAAATGTAAATTTTCTTTGAAATAGTTACTGAGAGCCTTCCTGTTTAAATTAATATTATTATTCATTATTTGTTCTTAACTAAAAAGTCAAGGAGAGGATGAAAAATGCAGAAAAACTTACAACTTTCTAGAATTGCTCTAAGAGAAGATAGTTGTAAACAATAATAAATTTTTTAGGCAATTATGTTTTTTAAATTGCATTAATTATTACCTCACTACGTAAAAAGTGGAGAAAAAGTTAAAATTTTCCGAAAAAAACCCGCAACTAACTAGCATTAATATAGGAGAAAATAGTTCTAAACAATAAGAAATTGTTTAAAGAATTATGTTTGCTAACTTACGTTAATTATTATCTCACTATTTAAAAAGTGGAGAAAAAGTTCAAAATTTCAGAATAAATCGCAACTATCTAGCATTAGTATAGAAGATAGTTATAAACAATATTAATTTGTTTGAACAATTATTTGTATCAAATTGGATTAATCATTACTTCGCTCTGAGTGAAAAGTTGACAAAAAGTGAAAAATGTAAGAAAAATTCGCTACTATCTAGCACTACTATAGGAGAAAAATCAATTATTTAAAGAATTATTTTTTTGACTTCAATGAATTATTACGTCCCTCTATTTGAAAAATAATCAAAATGTGGAAAATTTTTAGAACAAACTTCAACTTTCTAGCATTATTCTAAAGAAATATTGTTATAAATAATAATAAATGGTTTAAACAATTACTTCTGTTATATTTAATTGATTATTGTCTCATTCTAACTGAAAAGTTGAAAACAAGTTGAAAAATTCGGGAAAAACTGCGACTTTCTAACTCTATTTTCAGAGAAATTTGCTATAAAAAATAACGCTAGGTTACAAGATCTTGCTTATCATCAATTGATGGAGACTACTATGACAATTTGTTTCCGAAAATGACCTAATTTTTTTTTTTACGTTTTTGCACGTGCGCAAAATGATTTGTCCATTTTTGATGTGATATTGGAAATTAAATTTGGAATATCTCCGAAAATATTAATGCTAAGAAAAAAAGAAGGTTAGTTTCAGAATCAGCGCTTCAAAACACATAAAGCAATCTGTTGGTATCGATAGACACCTTATCTATATTATTTTTTAGCCGTGTACAAATCTTATGTGAAACAGACAACTCTGACTAAGACTTATCGCTAACGAGAGAAATTCGATAATTTGGTTGTTAGGAAATATCTATTTCTTTACTTGAATCTCTATGGAATGTTAAAACTACCCCTAGAGTAAATTCAACGATTTTCCCTGATAGAATATGTTTTGCACGTTCAGTGTGAATTGATTTTCCGCCTTCAATAGTATAATCAAAAAATCTCCAGTAGTTTTCATTGTAAGGAAATGTCGATTTCCTTGCTTGAATCTTTAACGGATGTTAGAACGATCCTTACAACAAATTCAGCTACTTTCCCTGCTAGGATATGTTTGCCACGTTTATTGTGAGAGGATTTCAAACATCAATTTATAATCAAAAACTCTTCCTTGATATTGATTTTTAAGAAATGTCGATTTCCTTGTTTAGATATACATGAGATGTTAAAACAACCCTTAACATTACTTCAACGACATTTCCTGCTAGTGCATGTTTCCCTCATTTGTTTTAAAGTGATTTTCAACTGCTATAACTTATACGAAATTTCTCTTGTGATTTGGGTTGTTAGGAAACGTCGATTTTCTTGTTTGAATACTTAAGGGATGCTAAATCAACCCTGAAGATATATTCTAACAATTTTCCTGATAGGGGAAATCATCTACAGTGGTGTTGGTTGTTTGGAAATGTCGGTTTCTTTCTTGAATCATTAAGGGATGTTAAAGCGACCCCCAAACATCCTGTGGACACAAAATGGTAAATCTGCCAAGTTCAAGGATACAAAACTTTCATTTCGGTTAATTTTGATCTACAAATTTTAACGCATGTAGACAAATCTAACAAAAAGAATTGACAAGGATAACACATCAATAATAGATGAATTTTCATATTAAATTAGATGTAAAAAATCCAAGCGTGGCAATTGATAGAATAAAAACGGTGCATTTTTCTGACGACTTTCTTTCGAATTATTGATCTGCAGCTGCGAGATAACCAAAAAATTCATGATTAGACATTTTGAGGAAAGGCCATTTTCTGTACGTTTAGTGATCAGCTCTCGAAAACAAATTAATCTAAAAGCCTTTACATGTTAAAGAACATTTGTGCCATATCGAAATTCTATAATAACTCTCAGTTGAATTAACGAATTTCTGTCCGTTATTATTGGCCATATTTGCTTTAATTGCAGAATTGAGAATACTGATGAATCATTAAGCTGATTATAGAACGAGAGGAAAATCGAGCCAAATTTTCATTACTCTGCATATTCATACACATTTACAAGATTAACTTTGCGTACGACCAATAACATTTTTCGAGCATATAGTGTTCTATATAGATGGATGCCCGGGAGGAATTTCCGAGACCATAATTACATCAATCGATAAAATCGATAATTTTTTAGCTCAACTAGTTATAATTTCAAGCTCTCAGAGCTTCGGAAATACCCAGGCGGAAAAATTATACATAATGTGAAATATTATATATATATAATTTTTTCCACTATGTATGAGCTATATATAATTCTTCCGCCTGGGTAGTCTCTCTAAATGTTATTTAGTGATCGAGTGAACACAGGACTTTTCCATAAATGTAACTTTATGAATATGAAAAATACAATCCTCCGTTCTTTTTTTAAGTTTTCTTGAAATAAAAGAAGTATTATTATTTCTTGGACAAGACTCTTTTCAATTCTACAAAACATGTCTTATCCTGCAATATTGTAAACTTCTATTACGATTTATAGCGTTTTTGTAAAATAAATATAGACGAAGCGAGTTTATCTCTCACAGTTTAAATTCTGCTAGTAGTTTCAGTACTTTTATGTCAGACCAGAAACTTTGTATCCCTCTTAGCTCCGACTCGAGTAATATTGTCAATCAGATGCTTTTCCAAAGAAAACTATACTTTTATCTTACAATTTCTCAGAAAAGTTTATAACATTCGTTATCCAATCTCGCGTTGAATTAAATAAAGAAGAAAGTTTAAACAACTGATTCTCAATCAAATAACCAGTTTCATAACAATGTAAGTAAGAATCAGTTCTTCTGTAAGATTTTCTTTCAAGAACAAAGTTACAATATTTTCTTCAAAATTTTTCTTTATTAATATCTTTCTTTATTCATCTAATATAAATTAAATTTTGAAGTGAAATGAAAAAACTAATTTATTTATAAAAAGAACAAAAGAAACGTGAAAATATGAATTTGCACATCAGCACCGGAAATAATATTATATGAGGACTATGCGTAAACTGTTCGTAGCTGGAATGATTTTTGTTACCTCGCCCAAAAACTCGTTTATACATATGCCATATAAACTACTATTTTTATTCGATATTTGAAATTCTGCCAACTTTTATCACATACTTTAGTACTTTTAATATCCGCGAAAAAATCTTCGATATAGGGGGGCCAGCTTATAAAGATTATTTATTTATAACTTTTTAGGGGATGCAGCTTCAAGTTTTTGTTTGTGTATTGTACACTCTCACAATTTGCTCAAAATTTTAATATATTATAAGTTTAATTTTTACTACTCCTTTTTGTTCTCTTTTCCATTTTGGAAAATAAGGTCAAAATTAATAACAATAAAAATCTTCGATTTTATTTATTCATTCACTTTGTCCACGTAAGTGGAAGAACGTTTCAAAAACTGTCCTAAGTCAGACCAAATAATTTTGTTTTTGAGCCGTTCTAATGATGTCCTTTAACGTTTGTGCCCACTGGGTAGTATGACGAAATTTTCCGTAAAACTGACCGGTCAATTTTAGCGCTAGGGTTAGTGTTACGGAATTTTCCGTAAAGTTACAAATCAATTATTCAGCTTCAAAAGCTTGAATTCAAAAATATTTGTTTTTAAGTTTTTTAATCTTTGATTACAAATTAATTTAAATGAATTGCAAAAAGTATTTAAACATCTCTTCAAATTTTGAGAACCCTACGAAATCCCTTACTTCTTGTAAATAAATTCTTTGAAATCCATTAAAATATTACCAAACCCAGTGACATTCTATGAAATCTAATATTTCCTCGGAATTTTTATAAAATCCCTTGGAAAAATTAAAATATATTAAAATCTTATAGGTCCTATAAAATCATTCAATATCTTTCAAAATTCTATGGAATTCTTCAAAAACACATGA
>CAKNWW010343537.1:0-10646 GCA_932074435.1 Andricus kollari
GATAAACTCAGTAGGTCACTAATTGCTTTGATATTTGCATATGGGCGCGAATGTGATATTCTTATTTGAGAAGAAACATCTTGCTGGGTTTAATTCTCGCGACGCAGAAGCTGCATTCTCTCATAGCAAGTCTCTTTTTCGTGTCATGTGATCCAGTTCTTGTTGCATTTGGTTGAAATTTTTTGTTTTTTGAGTTTCATGTATGTAATTTTTTGTTTTAAATAGATTTGATGTGGTTTGTTTTTCTCTATGATTGCCTACTTCTGTTGACACAACATCAATATTTGAAATGTCTTCCATCCGAGCTCCTGATGGGTCATTTTCTCGTAGACGAGCAATTAATTCCCATTTTGCACCAATCGCTGAAATGTCTTTTCTTCTTAAAACAACCTTTTATTGTAACTCTGTAAGATCTTGAGGATTGTTCATTTTTCTATTATTTGTATGAAAAATAGTACGACCTGTGCACACAGCGAACAAAGAACATAAATTCATTTATATCGCCTACAGCAATTCTGTAATTTTGCACACAGCAGTTCTGCAATTTTGCACACAGGAAATTCGTACTTTAGCACAAGGCAGTAGGAGACAGGGGCGCCAACCCCGGGGGGCAGGTCGGGCGGCCGCCTGACCTGTTATAAGAGGGGGGGGGGGGGGGTCCTGGCCATAATGTACTAGTTATAAATGATAATAGATATTTTGTAAAAAAGTGGAAGAAATTAGAAAAACACGTATGGAAAGAAAGTAAAATAATACAGAACGTTCGCAAATCCAAATTACGCATAAATAAGTTTATATTTGTGAACAGGCCAGTATACGAATATTACTGAAAATAATACATAAAATACATAATATGTAAAATACATAATACATAAAATGCGAATTACGCAAAGTATATAAATAAAATTGCAATCATATATATTGTGTACACTTTTGTATATTATGCAGTTCAATGTCCAATAATGTTTTATTAACCTTTTGGTATAGAAAAAGTGATGCCATGGAATAAGTTTAAGTATACCTTTTTGCAAATTTTAATTAGGCACACAATTATGTTTATACATTTATATATTTTTAAAAAACTTTCGGTTCATTGCAACATTTTTTTATTTCAATTTCTCCACCCCTTATGATATTAGGGAATTTCGAAAATAATACATAAAATCGATTTGCTAATTCTTTAAAAACATTAAAAGTTTTAAATCAATTTGGAAAACGAAAATGATTCGATTTCATAATATTTATTTTTAATCGGACTGTTTTTTTTTGAAATTGCATAATTAAAATCATGAGTCGCTTCTTTTCGTAAGCTAGTCTCGATTTTATCTGTACAAAACAACTCACTCCCCAGTTTTTTTTTAATGATTGCTGAACATATTTTAGAATAAATTCAATTAATCTGCATTAAAATAGAAGAAAATACTTCAATATAATGTTTCACATTTAGGCGTTTTATTCTCAATTTATCCCTACCTAACCTCTATTTATCAGCTGTGTATGAAAGAGTTTGTACAAACTACCAAATTTCTGTGCAAGCTGTTTTTTTTTTGCTTGTCGAAAATTTGGAGTGAAAAGGGGGGGGGTCCAGATGAAGGAATTATGCCCGTCCTGTTTGGAAAAGGATTGGTGCCACTGGTAGGAGACATCACACAGAGCGATCTTGTACACATAGCAAAAACTGAAAACGTCGCATACAGCAACGTGGACATGATGCACAGAGCAGCCCAGATACGTCTGCCGAGAGGTGTCATATTATTTTCCACCGATTTTTCTACCAAAATAATCTTGTTTTCTAGCACAAATCAAAGCACAGTATTACTTCTTGATGAAAAAAAAATGTTGTAAACGAATATGATTCAAGGATTTCTGGTATTATTTAAAACTCAAACCCTTACACCACTTCTGAAAACTGTTGGGGAAACTTTTGTGGATCAAGGCGAATAAATCAAAGAATTCTCGTTTATTAATTGACGCTTATTATGAAAAAGAAGTGACAAGTCAAAATTTACAACGATGACTTACTCTTAACAAGTTAAGGTCGGGCAAACTAGCTTCACACCTCTCAAATAGGTTTCGATAGAATTATAGTAGGTATATAATAAATATAATTTTGCACAATACAAGAGAATTCTACTGAATTTAATAAAATTCTACTGAATTCATACGAATTATACTGAATTCAGAATTAATTCTGCAGATTTCAAGACAATTCTGTTAAACTCAAGAGAAGTTTGTTTTTTTATGTTATTTTTTTGACCAGGACTCTCCAGGGGCGAGACTTTTACTTCCCTAGCTGTTCGTGGGTTCAATATTCTCCGTATTAGATTCTATTATTTACTTATTTTCTTTGTATTCTCCTATGCTATCATACTTTCTCACGAAGCCAAATCTGTCTACAACGAGCAATCTACGAAAATTTATTTGAATCTGGATTTATTTCCCGTCTGTACCGAACGAGAGGCCGCCACCATCCGGACGACCGAGACCATTGTGCAACAGAGTCGCTAGTGGGCTTCGAGCCCCATATCCACAATGAGAGAGTAAACTCTCTCCGTATCAAATCTCTCTTATTGGAATGTTATCCAACCTGCGTACTTAAACATTTACTATTTTTATGTATAAGTTGAACCAGCCAAATGTATTACAAAGGACAAAAATTAGTAATTGATACTATAAACCAGGGTACACTTCCGAAACTATACGAGGCTGCGAACTCGACTTCCTTGCGATACCTGTCCACGTGATCCCGGCGACGGCACTGATTTTTATACGAATAACGTAATTTGTACCTAAACTACCATGTCTGGTTTTGACCACGACAACATTTTCACCCGAATTAGAAAGATAATTGAAAAGGGAGAGACTGTAAGTGGAGAAAAGGTATGCTAATTTGTTTTTCGGTCAAGGTCCAATGGTCACACGAGCCTTCTTGTTTTCTTTCGGAAATTATTATTTATTTTATTATTTATTATTTATTTCGTTGGTCAGGTTAGATTTTAGCCCTGGCTTTGAATCGTTGTTTGATTGTTTAAATAAGATAAGCTTTTTATTTTGTATTGGTTAGGATCTTAAAATGGTGAAATTGTGGGCAAATAACCTCCTTGTAAATTAGGATTTCGATTCGTGCGCGTGAAACGCTACTTTTATATGGTAGAAAATAAAAACTCAGTTTTTTCATATTATTACTAATTTAAAATGGTGGCATAGTGAATATTATTTTTATCGAACCTACTCCTGTCGTTATAGTAAGTTTTAACTGTAAGATCGCTTAATCAACAAGACTGTAAAAATGTCAGAATCAGTAAATCTTCTCTTGGCACGTTGTCCTGCATAAACGTAATTGGAATTCACCGGTAGGAATTAGTGTAATCTCAACTCGGGATATAAACTTTTAGGCCCAGATTTAACCTTGTTGTACATAACTCTTTCCTCCTAATTTGTTTCTTCGGCAAGTCAAACTCAGGTGGCAGCTATGCCCCCAGCCCTTTCTAGAGAATTAAACATAATTTGAGAGAATCTTGTATAATTCAAGAGAATTCTACTAAACTGAAGACAATTGTACTGAATTCAAGAGAATTTTACTAAATACAAGAAAATTTTACTGAAGAGAAGAGAATTATACTGAATTTAAAGATGATTCTGCAGATTTTTAACATTTCTGACAAGCATAAGAGAACTTCACTTGGCATGCCAAGACGGTATCATTTCCACTCTAGGAGACCGTTGAAACATTTTGAGCCAAGACATTCCCGATGATAGCTGCAGAGCATGTCATGCACACCCCAAGCATCTAGGACACATACTATCTGGTTGTCCAATTCATGCGGGAACGACCTACATCCAAAGGTACAATGCGGCACTAAGACTGCTTTATTACCATCTCTGTCACTCTTACGGCACCAGCTGACAAAAACATCATAGACAAAGAGAATGAAAAGAAAGAGAGGTATAAAGAACTTATAAGGAAGTTGCGCCGGCTATACCCGGAATATTCCGTTAAGCTAATCGTCTTGGTCATCGGCGCTCTTGGAGGTGCCAAGGTTCCACTGGTTAATAGCCTGAAAAGCATCCTTGCGTGTTAAGAAAATGCCAAGACACTTGCGGGTAAAATGCAGAAGGCGATCGTCCTTGGTTCGCTCCGTGTCATCAGGGTGCACGAGACTTTTGCCGGATCATCGTATTGAATTCGTCGCAGACTCTAACCACCTATCTCACGGTCGTGAGACGTGGTTGCAGCTGAAATTTTACCACGATTTCGCTGGGAGCGGGTGCAATTTTTCATATTAGCGCCTGCTCCCAGCGAAATCCTGCGGTTGTCCTTATGACAAACTTTTAACTATATTGGGTCTATAACTTAATTCGTGCGGTTTTTTCATATAATTATTCGAAGTATTGCCCATCTGAAGCTATGACTTTTGCCCATCTTTCTGGCAATTTTGTGGATTCCATCCCAAAAGAACTGCGCCGGCTTGGCGGCCAAAAATGAATCAAGCCAATTTTTGATACCCTGTTCTGATGTGAACCGTATTCCAGTGAGGGCGTTCTGCATCGACCGAAACAAATGGTAGTCCGAAGGGGCAAGGTCTGGGCTATAAGGCGGGTGGGGTAAAATTTCCCATCCACTGTTTTCCAAATAGTTCTTAACCGGAATATCAACATGGGGCCGGGCGTTTTCATGATGGAAAATTATTGCCTCGTGTCTGTTCGCATATTCTGGTCGTTTTTCGGCTATTGCTCTCTTCAAACGGATTAATTGTGTTCGGTAGCGTTCTCCATTGATGGTTTCACCCGGGTTTAGCAGCTCATAATAAAGCACACCCTTCTGATCCCACCAAATACAGAGCATTACCGTCGCACCTTGGGTATTCCACTTTGCCGTTGATTTGGCTAGTTGGCCGGGTTGCACATATGATTTTTTGCGCTTGGGGTTGTCGTAACGGATCCATTTATCATCACCAGTAAAAATCCGATGCAAAATGGACATCGTCTTGTGGTATTCCAGCAGCATTTCGGACATGCAAAACCGCCTTTCAACGTCTCTCGGCTTGAGGTCATGTGGAACCCAATTTCCTTGCTTTTCAAAGTATCCGGCTGCTTTTAGACGTTTTGAAATGGCTGCTTGAGTGACTCCTAAAGATCCTGCGAGATTTTCTTGTGTTTGGCAACAATCTTCATCGAGTAATGCTTCCAGTTCTTCATCTTCAAAATTTTTTGGCTGCCCAGGACGTTCTACGTCTTCCAGGCTAAAATCACCACTTTTAAATCGAGCAAACCACTTTTGGCACGTTCGCTCAGCTAGAGGATGTTCACCATACACTTCCACCAAAATACGATGACCTTCGGCAGCAGTTTTCTTCATATGAAAATAATGAAGGAGAACTCCCCGCAAAACCACTTTTTCAGGCACAAAGTTCGACATATTTAAGTGAACAAAAATTATAGCTGTTTACGCTTCAGATGAATGACATATGCTGAAAAATATGCATAACGACAGTGGCTTTCCAACGCATGTCGGATGTTGGGAACGATCGAATAATATCAAGTTACGCCATCTCTTAGCAAACCGCACGAATTAGGTTATAGACCCAATATTATTAATTAATTAATATTAAAAATTAAGGTTAAACAACCACCTCAGGGTCTCACTGGGTGCAACTGACATCTAAAAAATGACGCCAGCTCTCAGTGGGACCGCGGTAAATCACACTCATGGCCACGTCTGACAACCGTAAGATGGGTGGTCACGGGGCACGATGAAATCACAACGACAGGCCGGAGAAACCCTCGTGTGTTTTGAGGACACGAGCGACCCAAGTATGACAGCTTTCTGCATCCATTTCGCAAGTGCCGTGGCATATTTTTGCCACGGGGGTATGGCTTTAAGGTTACAAACCAGTAATAGTTTCGCACCTCCGACAGAATTTGAGAATGTTCTACTAAATTGAAGATAATTCTACTGAATTTAAGACAATTTTTCTAAATTCAAGAGCATTCTGTTGAATTCAAGAGGATTCCACTAAAATTGAGAAAATTTTACTAAATAGAAGAGAATTATACATCATTGGAGAGAATCCCACTGAATTGAAAGATAATTCTGCGAATTTTAAAACAATTCTGATGGACCTAAGAGAATTTTACTTAATGCATAAGAATGCTTCTGAATGTAAGTGAATTCTAATAAAGTCAAGAGAATTTTGCTGAATTCAAGAGAATATTACATAATTTAAATGAATTATACATAATTCCAGAGAAATATACGTAGTTCAAGAGAATTATACACAATTCAAGATTAAATTACGGATGGTTTGAAGAACTGCATGGTGCTATACATTGTTGGTGGCGTTCATCTTGTCCTCGTGAACAAATAAAAGGGCATTGCTTCTTCGCTTGCATTCAGAAAACGTTATATTCTACCTTTCAAAATTCGAGTGCTGGTTACGTTACCATCGCGTTACCGTTATGGTGGCATGTGCTGTCTGTAATGGATCTATAGCGAGAGAGGCGGCGGATTCTCTAGCTTGTGGAAGGTGTAGCGGGTGTAGTCATACTGCACTAATCGCTCGAAATCCCTGCGTAAGGAAAGTACCTGTCATCTGTTTTTTCCGAGGGAAACGTGAGTAAGCCAGGGATGTCTTCAGTCACGATGGGATCCGGAGTCGAAGCATTAATCTTCAACGCTATTTCTAAGGGACATGAGTCCGGCCTTCGACAAATCACTTCCTTTTTGGAGAATTTTGAGGCTAAATGAATGGCTTTGAATAATTCATTCGCGGTAGCCATCAAAGGAACAGAAGACGATTTTGTTGAAAATACTTCCCGTATCATGTATTAGAGGAGACCACGTCCTCGAATGTAATGGGCATTATCAAGCTACAACCAGATTCCGAATCTATGTTATACGAGAACAAGGTTTTAAGACTCAAGTTTCTAGTTTAATGAGCAGATGCAATTACATAGAAGAAAATGCACTGCCTTTAACACTTGAGGTTCACGGTTCACCTATCAAACAGTCGGAGGATCTGCCCCCATATATCTGCCCCAACATAAATTCGCCTGATCGATTGCGTGTTATCAACGCGGCTTGACATCTACATGTCACTCGGCCGCTGGTTCGCGACCGCCGTGTTGTCGTCCGGATAAGCTGCTCGCGTTCACGCACTTAGCTCTAAGCCGTACCACCACAGACTCATAATGATGTTCAGAGAATGCTACTGAAATTAAAAATAATTCTACTAAATTCGAGAGAATGCTAAGGAATTCAAGAGAATTTTTATTTCTTTATAAAGCGTTCCTAGGGCTATATAGCCCTATAAGGAACAGGTGATACATATTACAATTGAAATGTGACGGTGATGGATTTAACGATTGAAAATAAAAAGAGGTACTTAACAAGAGTAAAGAAGTAAACTATAATACAAATTATTAGATGTGATCTGTTACCAGTAATACTGTGAATAAAATAGGTGGTTGCACGGTAATCGCGGTTAAACTAAAATATTATAGATGCAGTATTAATATAAATCATCAGATATGACAATGAATGTGCGCTTTTTATGGGACCAAAAAGTTATTTTGCTAGGTGATTTCAACATTCTATATTTTCTACTTTACATTTTTTCAACGATAGACGATCCTAATCCTGTGCGCTAATGCCCTTAATGGACATTTTCATTGTACAACAATTTAGCACCATTGAAAGTGCAACTTTAACTTTAAAAAATTTAATTTGTCTGCGTCATTTGTATCATTATCGAACACTGATTGGTCTATGCTGACAAGATGTGACACCTGTGATCAGGCTTGTGACAGATTTTATGAAATCATTTATGAATTGTTTCCCGCTATACCGACCCACAACAATTAATAAATATCCCTGCTGCTATACGCCTGATATAATTAGGGGTATCAATATTAAACAAAAGTTATGTGTAAAATACAAAAAGCACCCATCAAGTAACATCCTACCTCAATTTCAAGGTCTTAGAGGAAATTTGAAGCATATTATCATCAGCGCAAATAAGAATGATACATTCAGGGTTGAAAGTGCCTTGATAAGTGATCCAAAGTCAACCTTATTCTGGTCACACGTAAGCACGGAATACATACGACGCGAAAACCTGGAATTATACACTACAAAGGACAACAACTTGAGTCACAGACTGATATTTTTGATGCATATGCAGCCTTTTTTGGTGGTGTGCACAATATCCCCAAGAAACCAATCATGCCTAATTTATGTCCAAAGTCCAATATGCATCTTTTGGGGGATGTAACTCAGATATCCCCGACCGATGTGATAAAAGCAATTAAGCCCCTTCCCTCTGAAATTACAGCAGGCCCTGGCCGCATAGCATTCTGTATCTTAAAAGAATGTGCGCCTGTCCTAGTAGTTCCTTACACCATTATAGTTAATCTAGCAATCTCCGGGCGGAAATTTCCAGCAAAATGGAAGGTCACAAGGGTATGCCCGGTTCATGCAAAAGGGGACAAAGCTGATAGTTTTAACTACAGACCTATTTTTATTTTAAATAATTCGTCCAAAGTCTTTCAAATTTGTCTGTACGACATTATTTGGGGGGCCTCTAAGCCAGTTGCATCCTCTGCCCAATATGGTTTCCTACCAAAAAAATTCACCGTTACCAATCCTATCACTGTTCAGCTTATCTGTTCAAAGTTCATTTGATATTTTTGTTCACATAGTTTCTATTGTATGTTTTCTGTCGTGGTCGCGCGTTGTATCGGAGCGGGGACGGCCCTGGTGTTTCTGTACATTCACCCCTTTGGGGGACCGAGCACCTGGAGGGGTGGGCGGTTAGTTAGTACTGCTCGCTGCACGGTCCGAGTCACTTCTCTGTACGAACGTAACCCTTCCCTTTAGTTTTCGTTACTAAATGTGTGCCTTTTTTTAAATTAATTAGTAACAATACTAACTGTGTCACTTCTTACTGATTTTAGTATTATACTAACTTTTTCTAGGTATCAATTTTCACGTTGAAAATGGGTACAATAAAGTTTTACTCGTTTCTGTGATATACGTGGCATTATTTTTCACCCTTCCCGCCTAACTTCACCGTCGGATCATTTTCTAGTTTGAATCGCAAATACTGCTCTTTCTAAGGCATTCGACCTTGTTGATCATGGGATACTCCTTTTTAAATTATAGAAATTGGATATACTTGATAATTTAATAGCACTTATACCGTCTTACATCGTAAATAGGAAGAATTTCAATCATTGCGGAGAAAAAACTCAGCACCGTTTTCCCTCCATCTGGCATACCGCAAGGTTCCAATTTAGGGGCTTTACTATTTGCAATATATTTTAAAGATGTAGGGACGGTGTTTGACGCGATGATCTCTTACCTACTGTATGCAGATGATACCAAGATTTTCTTGCCCACGTCTACTATCCAAGATTGTGTACTTTTGCAAAAAAAACCTTGAGCTTTTTCAACTATGGTGTATTGATAACTCATTTGACCTCAATACAGCAAAATGTCAAATCACATCACATTCACAAGAAAAACTAACTTCATAAGATATGATTACAAGATTGGTGGGCAAATTTCAAAGACATTGGACGTATCATTTAAAATAAAAATGGGTATGTAGTTAAGAATATCAGCTCTGTCCCCTTTTTCAGGCTATCTGTAATAACTGATCTGGGTATAAGGTTTGACACAGGCCTTACTTGTATATCCCACATAAATATTTTCATCTCTAGAGCCAATAAAATGACTGCGATCGAAAAATCTCAAAAGAGATTTCTCAAATTCTTGGAATACAAGCGGATCTGTCACTATCCACCACCGGGTTCAGACTATGAGCAACTGGTACGGAGATTTGATGTGTGGACTCTGGAGAAAAAAAGAATATTCGCATTATTTAGTATTTTTATTTAAGGTAGTACATAATCTAATCGCGTGTCCATACATTCTCTCTTTGCTACCATTGAATGCACCTGGTTGCGAAACTAGAGCGACTGCCCCAGGAGGGAAACCATTGTTTTATCTTCCGATGCCAAACTCTAACTGGGAAATTAATTCTCCTGGCCTTTCATTACCTACTCAATTTAGTCTTCTACTGAAGAAATATATACACACTGACTAATTCAATGATTCTCTTTTGACATTTATAAAAAAATTAAGCGACTTCATTAATGCTACGACGCAATAGAAAATATCCTAACTACGCTATGTATTCAAGAATTCTATTTTCGAATTTTTCAAGAGAAAAATCTTTATTATTAATTGTAATTACCTATTATATAATTCGACTGTCTCAAAATATACTATTTAAGAATAATCTTAGCAATTGTACAAGGTAGCCCTGCTAAGGTAGCCCTAGGTCCATGTATTTGCAATATTACTATGTGATAATCTTTATTGTAGCCATTGACTGTTGGGCTCATGATTTTTCAAAATAAAATAAAATTAAGGAGTATTATACTTCCTTCAAGAGACTTGTACATGATTAAAAAAAAATTATACTAAATTCAAAAACGCTTCACTGAATTCAAGAGAATTCTATTAAGTTTAAAGATTATTTTACTGAATTCAAGAGACTTCTACAGAAATCAAGAGAATTCTTCTGAATTCAAGAGAAATTTTCTAATTTTAAAAGAATCCTATTAAATTCAAGAGAATT
>CAKNWW010343538.1:0-12414 GCA_932074435.1 Andricus kollari
TCTCGAAGGCGAAAGAAATTTGTTACGGTAGACTGCAGATCCAGTCCTTGAACTTGGATTGAAAAGGTACAGGCTCTCCAGTGGCTCTTTGGTTTCAATTGAGAAACCAAAAAGTACATACATACACAGCCTTTCAAGCAGTAGACCTGAAATGTTTCAGCGATATCTACATAATCTATCTTCTTTCTATGAATAGACGGCAATGAATTTAACATTCTGGCCTGCATTTTCACTCAACGCTTCTGGAAAATGCTGTTATCTCAAGGTTATTAGCGAAAAATGTCCATTTGTCCAAGTCCATGATTGTACACAAAAATTGGTTTGCAAAGATATGATAACGCTTTAATGACATAGAGGAAAATGTTCCAAAGAGGTGCTAAGCGATTATATAACAGATCTGGTACTTCAATAAACTCAGGTTTTTCGAGGTAATGGCTATTTCAAACAAAATAACCAATTTTGCAAGATTATCTCGTGAATAGTGAGTATTTAAAAACAAAATATCCAACATATTTTTATTGTATAAGGATCGGAATTTTCTAACCTAACTCTTTATATAAAATATTGATACGAACAGGTTCTCTATTTTTTATCAGTATAAAACAGATTAAGCTCCCAAAATAAAAAATTAATTTTTGTAAACTTTTTTGTAATTTTGTAATTTTTGTTTTGAAATTATATTTTATATTATTAAGTGAAAGTAATTGTTAAGCGCATAATCTAATGCAAGTAAATTTAGAAATGATTTTTTATTGAAAAGAGAAATGGGGTACAATTACATTACATTGAAAAACGTAGCCACTAATTTATCAATCAGTAAAAAATGTTGCATTCTTTAAAACTATTGTCAATAAACTTTTATATCAAGTGTTACATATTATTTAGGACAAATAATTTTTTTCTACATTCAGAAAAAGATTTGGTTGAATGAACAAAATTTTGGTGGAATCAACCCTAGAATATGGTTGTTATAGGGACAACAAAATATTTGGTTGACCTGAGAAAATTTTTTGGTTAGTATAATTTGGTTGATTATACCATATCTTTTGGTTGATACAAGCAAATCTTTGGGTTGGTGCGAGTAAAACTTTTGGTTAATCCAAGCAAATATTTTGCTCGATACAAGAGAATATTTTACTTAATTCAAATAAGTGTTTTTGCTGGTCTAAGGAAAGAGTTTGGTTGATTTAACCAAAACTTGTATTTCGTCTAACCATAAATGACCCAGCACAATGTACATTGTAAATGGCTTACCATGGTATTGTGTCACCTTGTGTGAATTATTTAGCAGTTTATTAAACTACTAAATATCACCAGACTTGCAAATTCCACGGTAAGCCATTTGCAATGTAAATTGTGCTGGATCCTTTGTTTATTTGATTCAAAAAATCGGTTCTGTTTTTTTTTTAAATCAAAAACATATAATCACGGAATCATGGGCGCATAAAGATTCAAGTAATCTTGCGTATTTTCCACATAATCACCTAATCCCAATCGATTTTGTTTCCAGATCACTTACATATTTTGATAAGGTTCACCGAAATGCAAACATTTTAATATTTTTTTCGCGACGCTACGAAATCTCGAACGTGGACTGTCAATCTTTCATGCTGGACTACGCGATCGTACCCAGTTCGCAAGCGTCCGTCACTTTTAAGATGCTTTTAACCATATATTTTGGTTAAATCAACCAAATCTTTTCCATGATTCTAGCAAAATGCGCTTTTAGATTATTTAGTAGATCCAATCAAAAAATTGTGTTAAATCAATAAAACATTTTTTAAATTCAACAAAACGATTCAACCAAAAACTTTGATTGATTGAAGCAAACGAATTTGGTCAACTAAACGAAAATTGTTTTCATTGAACTAAAATATTTTTTGAAATCAACCAAATCCGGCCAACAAAACGATTTTGTTGAATGAAGAAAAGATTTTCTCTGGGTGTATATTTCCTTAGTGTGCCTTAATCTTGGCTATATTTAAAATTAAATCTTGAGAATATTTCGAGGGGTACATAACTTTAAAATTCGATGTACACCGATTGCATGATATCACTGTGAAATTACAAAGTGATTGCAGTGATTGCAAGGTGAAAATAAAGTGATTGCAATTAACTTTGTACACCAATTGCAGGAATTGTGCACCCCTCGGAATATTTACTACTTTCAGACATTGAAATTATGAGCACTTTAAATTTTATATTTAATATACAATAATTGAAACTAAAAGTTATTTTTGTTATAATTATTAATAGTTAGAAAATATTAAAAATTGATTAAATCCCACACATGAAGTTAATAACCAATGTTTTTATGTAAGACTTCTATAGAAAACGTTATTATTTCGTTCATAAATGACATATACAAATTTTAAGAAGGAAAAATGAAGTAATTGTATAAAAATTCTTGGAAAAATTGCTCGCATATTTCGCAAAGAAACATGATAGAAGTTTCAAGACGTTTCAGAATAGCATCAAATTTTTTTTTAAATATATCAATACTATAACTCTTGAATAATTGAATGTTTTAATTTATTCTAAGATAGCCTCCAATTACAACTAACTTCTAATTCTAGCTAACTACAACTAATTTCCGATAAAAAATCTTTGCCCTAACCGTTTTTATAAAAATCCGTTTTTAAAATTATAAGATCGAAATTTTTAGTTTTTCTCGAAATTGAAGCCAAGAATGAAAAAAGACAATTGATAGAGCAAAATTGTTCGTTGGAAAATTCCTCTGTTACGAATTTTTTCCTACTTATTTCTCCAATCAAAAATCATCACGTCCTGTCCGCCTGCGCCTGTTTCCATCCCTACATGCATAATATGCTATTTTCAGTATTTCACGAGAGAATAAATTAAAACCAATACAGTGTGATTTAAAAAAATCCAAGGATGGTTTTTTCTTCTACAAAAATCATACTGTTTATATCTGTCTATGATTACTGAAAGGTTATCAGCGAAATGTATAACAGGTTTTGATATTCTAATCTAAAACTCTCTAATCATACAATTAGTCATTAGTGGATCAGTTAATAATTGTATGATTGGAGATTTTTAAAATCAGAAATAATTATATACATTTTGCTGAGAACCTATCGCTAATCATAGATAGAAATGAATCAATAAATTTCTCAAGAAAAAAGCTATCCACAGGTTATTTAAATCATGCCTTATCTATTTTAATTTTATAAAACTGTAGAAAGTTAACTTATACCTCTTAAAATATACAAATCAAGTTTTTCAAACAATAGGAAAAATTTAATTTTCTTTATGATTTTGACAAATTTTGGATTTTCAAAAGAAATAGCCCCCTTTTTCAGAACAACAAATTGAAAAAATTTGTTTGCATCCTATCTTAAACCTTTTTTTAGGTCCAAAAGAACACTCTACCAAGTTTCATGCCTTCTTAACATGTTGAGTCTGTTTTAGGTGTACCGCAACTACTACTCAAGATGAGTAATTAGCAATAATTTTACTTGAAAATGCTATAAAAAGTCACAAATAATCAAAAAAGACAATGAAAAATCACAAGTTCGCCAGGGAACCTCCTTTTTCAAAATATTTGACGATTCTTGTTCGATTTTAGAATTGTTTAAAATCGTCTATTATTATTATTATAACATTAAGCCATTTCCCTTTTAAAAAGTTAATGGTCAAATACGAAAATTTAGAACAACTTCTTTATAATTCATTAGAAAAATTTAAAAAGCCATATTGTGAACCAAATAAAAGAATATCTTGCTATTTTGTTTACATAATACAATATGCTATGATAATAATCTACTTTGACGATCTAAGTATGCTTTGTTATAAAATCATCCCTGATTTGAAAAAGAAATCTCATAAATTTATATTTCTATATGCTTATTGGTATAATAATGTGCGATCCATATCTGAAAAAGGATCCACTATGAATGGAAAAATCTTACATATGCCCTCTCAACTTCGCTTTTATAATATCCCAGCGTCTGCAACATCGCAACTCTGCGCTTTACAATAGAGAATAGAAGCAGCAGGAATAGAGAAGCATTCCTTCAACATTCCTGTATAGAGAGACAGGCTTCTGAAAGATCGTTTTCAACGCCCAGACCTGTTAGAAATTGCAGCTTTTCGAAGGAGTTCAACAAGGGAACCACTAAAGTAGTTGCTTTGAGCACTAAAGAGAGAGTGAGAGAGACAGAGAGAGGATATGAGAGAAAAGAGACGAAGCGTGGGAGAGAGAAAGCGAACCGAAGATACAGGTTCTGCTGCTGCTGCTGCGGATCGATAGAATGGACCTGCGTGATAGTCGCTTTTCCACGTGCAAACTGATCAAAGTCTAGAATCCACAAATACAAAAAATTATGAACCAAGACTTATTCATTTGCATACAAAACGAAACGCAGTTATATAATTTAAAATTCAAACAAAAGTAAACCAACAAAACCACTACGGTATAATGCTACTTCTGCACGTCACTACTTTTAATTAAACTCAAATTCAAAGACTCACAGAGTTCAACTTCCTTAAACATAAACAGATTTATATATTTGAAAGTATATTTTTTTCTTTCAACGAAATTAAATTTTAATTGCAGTATTAATTTGTAGAAAACTCATTTCTGCTTTTAATCTGATGCTATTTTCTAATGCGGGATGAAGCCCTCGTTTAAAAAATAATGTATGCCTCAGTTTTCTTACAAGAGGAATATACTCTAAAAATGTTTTTTTTCTCGGAATAATTTTCCTGCGATATATAGTAATGAAGATTAGGGAAAAATCGATTAGGGAATCGATTTAGTTTAAAACAATAAATTGGAAGTTATATATTTTGGGAGTGATTAGCATCCACATTTCACCATTGAAGTGGCCATCCGCGCTGTATTACGAACTTGTATATAGTATTGAAATAAGACTTTTACCTGCAGATGTTAAGTAATGTCGCATATTTGTGACACTGGACATCCTTCGGAAAAGTCAGAAAATCAATATTAACATAGTATTAATACATTTGGAACTAAATACTATAAGCTTCAATGATTTTTTCACAACTGTCATAATTGACGAGAAACACCCAAAATAAAATGTTCACCTTTAAACAAACAAAAAATTATCCTACTTAACCTAATTTCATAAATATTTTATATTGAAATTATAAATGCATATACCTAATCTAAACTTCACTCGTTCAAAATAACCAAATTTTTGTAGAAGCGACCGCGCCGCATTACCTGCTTCTCCCCTACTCACAGAAATAAATTTAAATAAAAAAGTGCTCTTATAGGCGAAAAAATGACTTTTTCCTGATAAAAAAAGTCATAAATCTCAATGTTAAAGAGATCCTTATATTAATTTCTAGAAACGAATTTATATGATAAATCTTTGCGTCATCTGTCAGTAATGCACAATACAAGAATAGAAAATGGTTGAGTCAATCAGCTTGAAAAATGAGTGAAGTTTTTCTCGGCAGGGAACAAAGTCATAATCAGTTTGAGTTTGACATTCAGGAATAAATTACTTATTGTCAGTGGAGTGTGGTCATAATCCAGAGAACAATGCTTGAGCGTCCTCTTGAAGTAACTGAGCTTATAAATTACGATTGCGCATGCCTGACTTTTAACATTCACGACCTCTGATCACCCTTCCTGCGTACATCCATTAAAGTTTTTAATTTTAGATTTGAAAGTACGTATATATAGCATATGTTTTAGTATTCTAATAACAATTTTATTTTATTTTATTTTTATATTTATATTTCAATATTTGGTCTGCCATTTTACATAAAAAAATTAATTTTTTAAATTTAAATGCGAAGCGTCATTCACTTCTCAAATCATTCAAATCCTGTGACCCTAAAATCTTCAAAAATCAGAACTAGCGATTAAAGATTACAGATCTCTCACTGCTCGGCTCACTGTGATCTGATGGATCTGATAAGATCTCTCAATGCGCTATAGGAGCCAGAGGGGTAAACCTGTGTGCTGAGATAGGTCCAGTCGATTTCTATGTTGCACCCTTTGTACAATTTTCAGCTGATTCCGAAAATCGAGGATGTTTCTTCGAGATATGGGTCAATTTTGAGATAATCGCATTTGAATTTTTTTTTTTATTAATCAATTAGCCCGCTTACAATTTTAGGATTTTTAACATTTTTTTACTTTAAAAATTTTTCTTTTTTCGGCCAGTTTTCGATTACTCAAATTGTTAATGCAGAAAATGAAAAATTGAAGCAAAAACGTCAGAAAAATTGAAATGCACCATTTTCTACGTAAATATTCATCTGACGACAAAAAGTTTGAAACAAAAGTATGATTAATCAGCGACACGCAACTTTTTGTAATGTATAAGCTTTCAATAAAAGTAAAAGATTTCGAAAATTCGAGGAGAACATAGATGACAAAAATCTATACAAGGAATAAAGTGTCGTTTTTCTCGGAAATAATTCATTTTATTGAAAAATATCAAGATATAAAAGTATTTATTTACCAAATTAGTGTGAATACTTGAATACATGAACTTTATTCCATAATAAAAGCACTAAAAGATTGGCATTCTTAAATTACGGGAAAAATAATAAATTTATAAACTAGGAGCAATAATAAATGGATCTCGATCTCAGCTTCTGAGGTAGAAAGTTGTAATCAAGCTCAATGATTTTCATGAATTTTTATTATATAAATGGCTATATTAACATTTTTGTAACATTTATACTTTATTTGTTACAATACTTTCTTTTTTTGTGGTAAGAAGTAGGTAAATTAACAATTGAAGTAATCGAAAACTGGCTTCTGTAGCTCCTATAGAGTACAAGGATATTTTCAAGATTCCCGAAGATTCTTAAAGATTTGAAAGATTACCGTACATCCAGTGAGATTCAAATATCCGAAATCTTCCTAATCTTAATCTGATGTTCGTGATTCTCAGTTTTTGATTCTTTAATTCTATATTGACTTTGAATACGATTTTCGAAGTGAATAGTCGATGCGAAGCCTATGCATTTTGCCATGCATCAAAGGCCAAAGGCCAATATAAAACTAAATTAATTTTAGGGAGTGTTTACACTAGGATGGCCCTTATTTTCAATTTGAGCAAAATCGGTTAACATTTAGGGGTGGCGCAAAACCATAAAGTTTCCCATTGATTTAACATGGGAAAAAGTCAGCTTTTTGTAAATGTAATATTCAAACGCGATAATATATTACAAGTAATTCCATGTTTGAATATATTATTCAGAATTCGTTAGAGAATAAGAATCAATCATACATTTTGAGGTTGAATAATTTTAAGCCACTCTTATGGGTCCCCAAAGAAAACCCCATAACTGACAAATTTGAATTTTACGTAATATTGCGGTTTATTGGCGCTTTTTGAAAGTTAAAAAAAAATCATTAATCTGTAATTTAAGAATACCCAGTCATTTTTTAACTAATATTCAATTGTTTAAACAAGATTAATGAGTTTAAATAATTTTACAATTATTCAAATAATACGTATTTCTTCAAGTATATATTTTACCTAAAAAACAGCAAGAGAAACATTTTATCTCACTAAATTTTCGACAAATTTTAATATTTTTAAGTACTAATTTGTTTATTATGAATACTCGTCGGTGTTTAAACAAATTTACATTTTTGAAACAATTTTTTTAAACAGGTGATGAAGGAATAAACATTAACGTTCAATTTCGAAGCATTTTGTCCTCTCTACTAATGAAAAACACCTCAAATCAGTAAAAAAAATTTTTAAACATGTTTTATTTGTTTAAACATTTACACTCGCTTTGCTGCCTGCATATATTGTGTGTATGGCTTGTAGGAGCCATCCATGGACTCCGTACTCTTCAAGGACTTCCCAAAGTTTACTTCCATTTACCTTGTTAAAAGCTTCTTCTGGGTCAACAAATGCACAGAAAACTTTCTTTCCTACTCTTAAGCTTTTTTCTGTGATCTTTCTTAAGCTAAATATATGATCTGTATATGATCTTCCTGGCATAAATCCACTTTGGACTTCCCATATATGTTCTTCTGTAGTTATTACCCTACGAATAAGTATTTTTGAGTATATTTTACTTGCGGTATTTAATAAGCTGATACCTCTGCAAAGATTGCAGTTACTTTTATCTCCCTTTCTTTTGTATGTTGGTACGATAATCGCTTTTCACCAATCATCTGGGACTTGCCCCTCTCTATATATAAATTGATCAATTCGCACAACCTGTGAGGTATGTACTCGCCACCGTATTTAAGCATTTCGGCGCTAATACTGTCTTCACCAGCAGCCTTACCATTTTTTAACTTCTTAATTATATATCTAACCTCAGTGATGCAGACTTTTTCAACTGCGGTTTCTAATGCATTATTTTCTATCTCGCAGCTTTGTTGCCCTATATCTTCACCTCTTAATAATTATTTAAAAGAGTCTTTTGAAGCGTCTACTATCCCGTCTGTATCATATAGCATTTCACCTTTGCTGTTTCTCATGCTGACAAACTCTGTACTTTTAATTTCCTTCATTTTTTAAAATAGTAATTTCATGGTTCCTTGAAAGTCGTTTTGTAATTTATCTCTAAATACGTACTATTCAAATAATTGTAAAATTATTTAAACAAATTATTTAATTATTATTATTGATTAAATAACGCATAAAGTTTAGAAAATACGTTCATTTCGACAGTTAAAGGGAGAAAAAACAAATATTGAAACAAATTAAAATTGTTTAAACAATTGAATATTAGTTAAAAAAATAACTGGGTATTCTTAAATTACAGATAAACGAGTATTTATTTTTTTAAACTTTTAAAAAGCGTCAATAAACCGCAATATTACGTAAAATTCAAATTTGTCAATTATGGGGTTTTCTTTGGGGACCCATAAGAGTGGCTTAAAATTATTCAACCTCAAAATTTATGATTGGTTCTTATTCGCTGATGATTTCTGAATAATATACTGAAAGATGGAATTACTTGTAACATATTATAGCGTTTGAATATTAGATTTACATAAAGCAGACTTTTTCCCATGTCAAATCAATGGGAAACTTCATGGTCTTTGAGCCACCCCTAAATATTAAACGATTTTGCACAAATTTTGAGATTTTTTTGTTGCGTTCGAACAAAAATGGGCGGAGGGTGAAAGCAGATAAATTCGGAAAAAATACACCAAGTATAAATAAGAACCAACCTAGTCTACTCGTACCTAAAAAATCCAGCTGCACGTACCGAAATTTCGGTACATTAAGCCCCTTTTCCAGCTCTCTATATTCTCACCGAAAAAAGCTGGCTATTTGTATAGAAATTTCGGTACACGTAGCCGCGGCCTTAGTTTTATATGATCCGTAATTCACCAAAATTTTTGTAATTTCAATGTTTAATTTCTAATATTTAATGTACAGTAATTTTAAATTCAATAATTCAATGGAAATTTTGCATAGAACTAACACCATTTAACCCACCCAAGGTGGTGGGTAAATCTTACCACGTGAAGGTAAATTTTGTTGCAGGTGAAGATTACTCTGAAATCGGAGTCAGTCAAAATCAATTTGTTTTTTCTGTGACTGCAGTGAACCATCAAAATTTAACGAATTGAAATTCAAGTTGTCGCACTGAAGCCTTCCAAATTGATGAACTAATATTCAAACCATTCCGTGTTAGATAAATTTAATTTAAACAACTCTAAGTTTAAAACTTTTAGAACTAGACGATTTTCAAAATAACATTATGATAGATGAGGAGATCATTTTAAATTTAAATGCTCTAAATTATTCTGCTATACAACAGCAAAACTTATACATAAATGATGTTTTGGCAAAAATGAATTTTTGTTATCAGTGGAATCGTAAAAGTAAATTGCGTCTATCATTTCAATTTTAATACTGATACAAGTTTGAATATTATTTCAAAATGATACTGTTTCAAACCTCCAAATTAAAAGAGAAATACTAAACAAATACAATACAATGCAAAAACTAAAAATTTTCTATATTAATAAATTTATGAGACGTTTCAATTTATACAATATTTCCCATTGTAAATATAAAAAATTTTATAACTTGAAGCGTTTCTCAAATTAAAATGTGTAGATTCACGAAAATTTCAAAGCATTAGCAATTAAAACGAAAAAATCAAAATTAAAACCTGAACAAAAAATAAACGTGAAACTAAAAAATAAAAACTTTTTATTTGAAACGTTGGACATTACTAATTCTGTGTGTAGCGTTTAAAAAATTTGAATTTTAAGGCTGCATTAGATAGAAAAGCTTCAAATTCAAAACTTCAAGTTTTGGAAAATCTAAACTTATATTTAAAAGTTTCGTATTAAAAGTACATATAAAGTAATTACAAACTGATTGCAGTAGTTACGCGCCCCTTCTTTTTAATACTTTAGATATGTATGTCAAAGTGAATGCATGGGAGTTTAAATCCAATTTTGAATAATTAAACAAAATCTTTTGGCAAATTCAAAATATCTCTTTGGAATTTTTTTTATATCGAATAGGACATTTTATTTAGAAATGATTGGATAGATTTCCCGGATTAAAATCGAAAATACTGGACTCTTTAACACGTGAGTAGGTAAATATAGTAACAGAGCTTAGAAAATTGGGTGAAGGACACGTGATTGAGCTCCTTCACGAATTAACTATCTTAAAGTGAACAGGTAACTTCAAACTTAACAAGTGAATGAATCGATGCTCCTAATATTGCAGTTTTAGCTTGGTTGTTTTGCCTTGACTTTAATTTTCGTGTTTCCACTCCAAAGTTTAACTTTCGAATTTCATTAAAGTTATTAAGTAGGATACATAATTATTCTCAACCCGTCAATCAATTAAAAGTTCACTACGGCTGTCTTTTTTTAAAAGAAATTAATAAACTATTTTAAAAAATGTGTAGTATTAAATAATACAATAAATCATCACATGTAAGATTTTTCAAAAATGAATTATCGCCACTATTTCTTAATTATGATATGTAGGTGTCAACATGAAAAGGGCCCTTATGGCCTGTTCTACTTTAGGAGATAGTCGCGTTTTTCAAGACAGGTTCAAACTTATTATTTTCAGATGCGATTGGAAGATGATAATAAGACCTATACTGAAGCTATTGACACTGTACGTAACTCCCGAACCCGACTGAAACGAAACAAAATACCTTCGTGATTTTCGTTCTGTTTCTATACTGCCAAAACGTAACTATATTCACTTGATTTAGGTTCCGTTATTCAAAATACCGAAATTGTAACAAAATTTTTTAATTACGCGTAATTGTAAAAAATAGTTTATTAAAATCCTTGTGCATTCTTATGTAAATATTAAAAGGCAGACGAGTAAAATATGACGTTATAACAATTTCGTTTTTAATTTTGTTCCCATCTGTCAAAACGTAACGAAAAGGAAACGAAAGATTCGGACGGGTTCGTGCCCGAAAGCACACGGGAGGTATATTTCATGTTCGAAGGAAAATTATAGCGGTTTTTCAAAGTTTCAACTTCAAAAATGCCCCGGTGATTCGTTTTTCTACCTAAAGGGCTCTTCTTGATCTTAAAATGCCAGGAATTTATTCGGTTATACGACCCTATAAATCACTCGGTACCGACCATACGGGCCCATTTAATGCGGACGCCCACATATTATATTTTCACTCACGACTATAATGTTCTGAAGACGTTCAAATTAATGATAAAAGTGATAATCGATTTTACAAAACTTGAAGACCTTTAACACTATTTTATAGAGTTTAGAACTATATTTACCTTATAATATCTATTTTACTTCAAATATTCAGGCAAATTAAATTTTTCTTTTTGAAAAATGTATTTGTTTTCCCAGAAGTAATTTAAATCGGTTTTTCGAAAACAACTGAAATTAGCTTTTATACCTTTGCGCCCCAATCAAACAGCGAGTACCCTGGGTCAAAAAGTCAAGTGGACTTTTTCCTCGTCTCAAGATAATTCGAATAATTATCCACAAGATCACGTCTGATGTAAATATCGACTTTGCACTCAATATCAAGCTCAATATAGCAAATGAGTGGCGTCGGTTTAGGGATATTTATGATTCTTTAGGGTTATATTACTGTCGTAGGTGGGTAAAAATAGAATATATACAGAAACACCAGAAGTATGTCTATAATCCATGACGTCATTATAGACACAGTTCATAGGTCAGTCACCTTAATTCTGCACAGAAAAAAGCTGGTCTTATTTTTACTGAGTCTCTTGTTTTCAAGGTCTTATTTTGAGTCCTAAATTTTCTGAACACTTTCAAATTCAGGCTAAAATATTAATTTTCAGTTGTTTTTGACGTGACAGTTCATAATCAAATTTTGATGTTTCAACTGAAGTGTATTCTGAGCTTTAAATTTGGAAGTAATCATTTTCACTTCTCACTCGCAGGTGATCTAATTTTATTTTTCAAGCTTTTATGTTAAATTAAACAT
>CAKNWW010343538.1:13378-23513 GCA_932074435.1 Andricus kollari
TTTTTGGACAAAAATTCGACTGTTTTGTTGAAAATTCGTTCTTTTGGATTCAAAATTAATATTTTACGGTAAAAAAAAGTAATATTTTTTGGTTAAAATAAATATATTTAAAATTACAAACTTTTATTTGAAATGGTTTCATTCCGTTTATAAAAGATTTTATATTAAAAATGATACAAGATTAAAATAGTGGTGTTTGAATATTAATGCTCAGGGAAAATAAAAAATTGGCCAGGGAGGTCAACTTTTTTCTGTGTGTGTGTTTTAAACTTTAAAGGTATATTGCTATGTAGGGTGTACGTTAAGCAAAGAAATCTTGATGTACTTAGGTGCTTATATTGGAAATGAACTTTACGGCTTAAGTGTACTACTTCTAATGGGAACACCGTTGCACACAGCAATGACGTAACGGGGGAGGGAAATGGACTCTCACCACAACTTCCTTGCATTATCGATTTTCCATATTTATTAATAGACATGCCTGCGACGGAAATCGTAAACGCTTCAATGGACAGCCAACATTATTCAATTATTAATTTATTATTTTTTGTGGATAAATCAGAAATTTTAAAAATGAGGAGCAGCAGAAGTGTATTATGAATGCCGATTTGTTTTAGCTCATTGAGGACTGCAGTATTTCTTCTAAACGTGAAAAATTATGGACGTCAGGTAATATTTTAAGACTTTGAATTTAAAAAGGCGTGAAATGAAAATTTCATTCATTTGAAAGTTCATAGCCACATAAAGTTGCAATGGTCTTAAATGTAGAAGCATTATATCTTCAATTGAAGTAAAAGTAAACTTTGACTTCATTTCGACTGTCCAAATGAAAGGGTGCTATCTCGGTGGGATGAAGTAAAAAGGTGCCATCTCGGGTGGCGATATATGGAAGCTTGGAAATCCCTTATAAATAGTATTGGAAACATCAGCGCCCTCTGAAGTAGGGAACTTTTCTATTTGGATCTGCCGAGATAGCACCTTTTCATTTGGACACGTCGACTTGAAAAGTCAGATCAGGGGACTCACAGAAAACTATTAGGGTGACATTTATTGTATCTCATTTTGATCAATGAAAAACTTCAATGTGCTTTCATTTTTTTTCGTTTCTCAAAAATGTTGCAACTCTGTGCTTCGACCATTATATATAATAAGGCTTATTTTGTGTGTTAATTTATACCTGGATTTAGTATTATTGTATAAATCTTGGGGCCCACCGTATGTACAAATAATCGTTGAAGATGAATATAACACAACAAAATGCCAGTATTTCAATGATCCGACATAAATTTTTATTTAAAATTATAACATTAAAAATTGACGAATTTTTACTTCAAACGATCAATATTCTACAATTGTAAGTAGGCAGTATTTTACATGTTAAAAAAAATTTGATTTTAAGGGAGTGTTTATATGCCGAAAAAAGGCCGCTATTTGTACCGCAAAAATCGGACTATTTGTACCGAAATTGCGGTATACGTAGCCCCGACCTTAATTTAAAGGATTTCCAAATTAAACATGATTTCAAAACAAAACATTCAGAATGGCACAATTTCAAAATTAGACAATCTCCACATAAGAAATCATTTAAGATTGCACACTTTTAAAAGATAGACCATTCCAATTGAACAATAATTTCAAACTCAAAGCGTTCCAATTTTGAATTAAAAGCCATAAACCTGTAGCATTCCTGAAAATTATGAGCGTTAAAAACTAGGAAAGAATGTCAAATCCAGGTATTCAAAAGGACACAATTTTAAATTTAAGGTCTTGAAAATTAATGTACCTTAGAATTTACGGCTTGGTTGACTAAGACTTTTAAAATATTTCAAAGCAGAACATTAAAAAATTTCAAATTTCTTTAGCCCTTAAAACTAATTATTAAAACGCCGAAGCCACAAAAATGAGAAATTCTCCAAATATAGTAAGACGCATCATGCAACTTGTATAATTTGAAAATTCAAAAATATTGAACAATTTTCATTTTGAGGCTTCTTAAACACTTATAGTTCTAAGTATTCAAAACCGAAAATTAAAAATGTTGAAAATATTTGAATTGAACAATTTCAAACCTGAAGTATAAAACAAATTGAATATTTTTTTATTCAAAGGGTTTAGATTGCAATAATATCACAAAAATATGGGACTTTTAAACTTACAGAGAAGCGACAAAATTCATAATTAGTGTTAGTTAAAAAGTGAAAGGAGCTTACAAAATTGAAAAATACACTCCATTTAGTACGGCAGTTAAATGGTTTACAGCTTCACTATCAAATATGAGAAAAATGTTTTGACAATTCTATTTGTATTCAAACTGGTCAATTGAAAAAAATGAAATACCTACTAAAAAAATATTTTACTGCAGGTTTTGTATACAGTGCAGGTACCGGTAAAAAAAAAGTTGTCTCAATATCGGCCAATGATATTATCGGCCAAGGATAATTCATCGTTTTATGATCGTGTTAAATAAATTCAAATTCCTTATAATCGACAATATAAAGTGTGATATATACATAAAACTTTCCATCTAAAGCGTCAAAAGCCAAAACTGACAAAATAATTCTTGAATCACATGACTTAACCCTAAAATGCCTGACAGCATATTTCATTATGCTTAAAATATATGCTTTTAAAAAAAATATGTGTGTCTCGAGATGCAAGGTATAAGTGAAACCTCGAAAGAATGTTTAAGTGAAATTTACTGTTGGAATAAGGAATTCCTGAAATTCAAAGAATTCATTCATTCATTGCGTTAATTCCTTGAATTCCGTGAATTCCTTGAATTTCTTGAATTTCTTGAATTCCATTACTTCCGTGAATTCCATGAATTCCTTGAATTCCGTAAGGTCCATAAATTCCGTGAATTCCTTAATTTCCGCTGGAGTGTGACGTGACGGTGAAGTGTGACGTGACGCTTGAGCGTGACGATTCTTATGGATTTGTCGTAGGCTTTTAGAGGATTCAGGCATTCAGCCGACTGCAGGCGTTTATTTAGGCTTTAGGCATTCAGAAGAATACTCAGCTATTCTTCTAAAAGTCTGATACGTTTTAGGCTTTTACAGGAAACCAACCATAGAGTATTAAAACACATTAAGTGGCTATTTAACATTTTTTTATTTTCATGTTCATCTAAGGGGTCGTGCACATAATACGTCACATGTTTTTCTTTTGTTTATATCGTTGTATCACTTTTGGCTTCAAGGCAATTTTATTCTCGTCTTTATTTAACAAAGGAAAAACGTGTGACGTATTATGTGCACGATCCCTAATTAATGAAATATACTTTTATAAAATAATAAGAATAATGATTTTACGTGATATATTTAAAAAGTCTTTTAATTTAAGTTTATGTTTTCACAGGATTCGATGGTAAACATTTATTTTTCAATTTGCCTTATTATAATCATTAATATTATTAATGGCGAATAATAAAGAAAAACGTAATTAATTAAATCATCATTGAATTAAAAATCTTTACTTTCATTAAATAATGAAGTGATGAATTTAATTACAAAATAATAACAATAATGATTTTATGTCATATAATTAAAAAGTCTTTCAATTTAATAAGTTCGTGTTTTCACAGGACTCGAATTTATTTTTCAATTTGCCTCATTATAATCATATAATTTAATTACAAAATAATAATAATGATTTTATGTCATATATTCAAAAGTCTTTTATTGTAAACTCATGTTTTCACAGATTTTGAAGATAAACATTTTATTTTTATGTTGCAATTCGGTCGCGGAAAGAATTTAATGGCTAGATTCACCATTTAATGTGCATCATTTGAACTCGGATCGCACTTTTGGTAGAATTTAGTGAATATTACAACGTAAAATAGCCGTATTTACGATTTTCTTGCAGAAGTTACAATTTGAAATAGTAAAATTGATTAAATTCCACGAAAAAAGTGTGTTCAGAATTCAAAATATGCATGTAAAATGGTGAATTCAGTCGTTTACTGAAAAATGAAAAAAAAAATTTAGTAAAATGTGAACAATTGTCCTTTAATTTAAAGTAGATAATCTCTTATAATTCTTATACAGACAAAAATGTCAAAGAGAAACTATTTGCAATTTGGTCGCGGGAAAAGGTAAATGGCTAAATTTACTTTTTAATTAAATGATCATTTAATTAATTACGTTTTTCCTTATTATTTGTCATTAATAATATTATATAATTAAAATAAGGCAAATTGAAAAAAAAATGTTTACCTTCGAATCCTGTGAAAACATGAACTTAAAAGTGCCGTACCGCGCCCTAAGAAGTTTCACGTCAAAAACGGTAAAAAAAATTGTCGGTACCGATAATTTTTTTTACCGGTACCGAAAGTGTATACACTTCATTTACTGAATTCCTTTATTTAGTGACCAAAATATATTACAAATATAGGAGCATTTGATTAAAAAATGAAATGATTCTTTAAAGGTCAGATAATAAAAAAAATGTAGCAAACTATAAAACTAACCAGTATTTTTCAGTAATAAAAACTAAAACCTAATATAATTATTGGTTATATTATTAAATTTAGAATCGATGTGTGTTTATTTATCACCGTGCCTTTATACTTTGTAAAGGGTAAACAACATTCTGTTGCGGTTAGAATAAAGATGTTTACCAGTAGATCAATGCCGAGTTTAGTCAGGCGCTGATACTGATCTCTATTCAATAATTCTTCTAATTCATTCTATAATAACTGCACCTCAAGAAAGCATAAAATTTAATATTTTTTTAATTGAAAATATTTATGGGTGAACATTTCTATCTAGCTCTAAAATTAAGGATGCTTTAAATGTTCAACATTTAAAAAATACATCTGTGAAATTTTCGGAACTTTGTTAATAAATTTTAAACGATAATTTCAATAATATTTATTCGTCATTTATGGTTAGTCAACCATCAATAAATATTAAGTCACAAAGTAAAAAATATTTAGTATTTTTGTAGTAAAAAGTGAATTTAAAAAAAGAACGTTCCGGTGTTCTTCAAACAACAGATAATTCTAAATTTTCTATACAAGAATAAGAAACATTTATTATAGGTACGTAAATAACTTCGAATTACTTGTATCGCAAAAAAATTTTCTCTGAATATAACCGAGGGAAAATAATATTATTTAATAAACTACACGATTAAAAATACAAAAAATAAACTTTCGAGAAAATAGATTGCTGAGTCGATACCAAAGAAGTTTGATTGCAAAGAACTCTCCAGTTATGAGAAAATATAGTCCACAGCTGAGGATATCGGGTTAACACTTTTTTGTCCGAGACAATTTAGGACAGAGATAAAAGATTAAACAATCAATTTGAAACAAAATCTGTTCATCCTCTCCCGAGATGTTGAGTTATTGAATGCAGAAAAAAATATTTGATGAAAAAAGTAATTCACTTTTGAGAAAGTGACTGTTAGGGTATCGCAGTGTGGCAGACATACATGAAAATAGTACATGAAGCTGAATCATCAACTTTGGACTATATTTTCTCATAACTTTGCAATCAAACTTTTTTGGTATCGATTGAGCAGCTCAGATGTATTCTTGTTAACCTGTGAAATTCCTCAAATTTGGTGTAAAACTAGATTTTTATTACTACTATAGAAAAAGCGATTTCGAGCAAATACTTTCAACACCATGTGCATAAAATTCTTAAAAATTTTCTATGCAAAAAAAAAAGTTTTCGGTAAAATGTCCCTTACCTCGCTATGTTATGACATCCTTTATTTAACAAAGAACGACAATTAAATGTGCAAAACTGCACGAACGAAGTCGATTAACGTAAATAAATGAATATCAGTTTCGATACTCTTTATCAGAATTACATAAATATTTTATGATCTAAGTTTCTAAATCCATATAAACAAAAAGTTTAATCGAAAATACAAAACAAGTGATATTAAAATAAATTAATAATAAATAGCAACGAGTATTTTCTGAAAACAGTAGTAAATATTGACACTTGCAATAAATTACTATAGGAAACAGCATCCACGTGGCTTGCAAGTTGGCTCATTGACAAAACTTCATGACTCGAAATAGCGTAATTATTTCAACAAAAATGTGACCTATTACACATTCACCTATTCTTTCCCTTACAAATAAAGTCAAAATGATAAACGTTGATGAAAATCATCTCAACCGTCATCAACCTTTTTACCTCACCCTCTTCAAATTTGTCATACAGTTTCTGAATGACAAAAAAATTTGTTTTTCAAATTTCAAATGATCATTAAATTTGGCACATTAACGTACATTTTTTCAGCGATTCTTAGGTGACAAGTGGATCCATCGCTGTCTCCTTCCTCAGCATCCATTGAGGGTTGCGTAGCATAGCAACTTAAAGCCGGGCTCGGGAGAAAACGAAGCCACGACAGAATTCAACACTAATCATAATACACACCCGAAATGATTTAAATCATTGTAACCTTTCTGGGAAATCTTCAAGACTTGAAAATTTTCAATTAACAATGTTTATTACCGTGGTACTTGGAACCTCCATCATTTCAACCACAATCATCTTCATTTCCCCCTTACACCCCTACGAGACGCATGCGCACTTAGGCAATTTTTTAAATTTCTGCGCATAGATCACTGCGCAGTTCCTTCCCATTCGCGCAAGTAAAATCGTTGGTTGGAACAATCCTCCCCTGAAAGTGAAATCACCGAGTACCATCTGTGTTTACACATAGGAACAAAGTCAAATTCTATTTTGTTATCTTTTCAACCCCCATCATTCGCGGCAGCATTTTGGAAGCTTCGATATAAGGCTAGGGGATAAAAATTTGTAGATGGAGCCACTTATCGGAAAGATGAAAGCAAGAGCCCACTTTTAATTTTCGCATGTATTTCTTTATCTATTTATGAAATTGTATCATGAAACTAGGCCTATGCTTCACAGTGCGAAAAAATGACTTTTTTTATTCAAAATAACGTGCAGCCGACAAAGTAATATTGACCGATTTGCACGTAAAAAATTTGAAGAAAAAAATCGAATATAAAATTTCCCAAAAAGTTGTCGAGCCCGATTTTTTGGATAGAAGAATTTTTTTCATAAAATCGAATATCCTCATTTTTTCTCGCAAACAACAGATAAGAAAAAATGTTAAAATAAAAGTTTTCACACCTAAAAACGTTTTACAAAAAATACCTTTTGCTCTTTTGTGTTATCTTGCGTCGTTTACGAGAAAAATTCAAACATATTTTTAAAAAAATTCTTCTGGCCGTAGAAAATGTTTGTTCCACAATAAAAAAGGTCAAATTAAACAAAACAAAAACAATATATATATATACATGTAAGTGTGAATTTTTGAAGAAAATCGACTTTTAATATTTTCAGAAAAACCGCCGTCATTTTGTTATTTTGAACCTTTTTTTTTAATGTTCCGAGAAGATTTGAAAGAAGATGACAAACGCTATTAGAATTTAAAAGAAAATCTTAAATATCTCAAAAAAGTTAAGATTTCAAGATTTTAGGAAAACAATTTATTTTTAAAACAAAATTCAAATACGCATAACTACGTAGAAAATTCTTTTTTAGAAAATCGGAAAAATATTTTAAATATATTGGGTCTGAATATTATAGATAACACAATTTCAACAAATAATTTGTTTATAACCAATTTTTTGTGTGTATTATACCATGACAAACCCATTTGCAACTGATGATACTCTAGGAAACGCAATTGTCCCAATTTTCATATTATTCGCGAGC
This sequence comes from Andricus kollari, assembly GCA_932074435.1. Classification (NCBI taxonomy): domain Eukaryota; kingdom Metazoa; phylum Arthropoda; class Insecta; order Hymenoptera; family Cynipidae; genus Andricus; species Andricus kollari. The sequence continues at coordinate 21,091 of CAKNWW010343538.1, forward strand.
AGCGGGAACGACAAATAGAATAATATGGTTATTTTTTCGTTGTATTTGTTTATTTATACAAAAAATTGAAAAACTAAATCAAAAATCGGACTCTGCGAAAATTAATCAGCTTTTTTCAAATTTGTTATATCTAAATTGGTGAAGATTTGTTAGCAGCACGTTATTTTAAATAAAAACGACTACTCACTACTATCGACTTAATTTCTTGCCTCAATTTTTTTTCATGTTAATTTTGTCAACAAAAAAATTGAGAAAAAAGTTATAATTATTTGTGTCTAACAAGGAGAAACTGAGAATTACAATTTTTTGAGCAGTTTCATAATTTCCCTGATAACTTATTTAATTTGTCAAAACAAATTTCCAAAAAAAATTAATCCACGCAAAAAATCTTAATTCTCGGTCCCGCATTGTAAATTAAACTCACTTTGTTTTTTTGGATTACTATTTCATTTCGATAACTAATTCGGAACACTTACATTATAGAATTGTTCATTTTTCTGTATTTGATAATTTTCTAAGACCTCACCAAATTAGATGTTAAAATAGTAATATATTATTACGAAAATAATGTTGTAATTTGAAATATTTGGAACGCTTTTAATTTACGATTTTTAATTCACTAAGAGTATAATTTATCAGGGACTCTACGTAATGCTTTTTCTATAGTAAGCTTACAGTGAACACAGCACAAAAAGAGCTCAAAAAAAGGGAAAATAGGGTAATTTTTTCACAAGCAAGAGGAAGAATAGAGCAAAGATTAAACATTTATTTTTAGATGTAGATATAAAGAAATCCGACAAAAAATGTGTTATACAAACAATTTTCGTATGTTTAAAATCGTTTTCATAACCAAGAATAGTTTCTCTTTTAAAAATTCCTAAATTGATAATTAAATCGACACACTCGTAAGTACAATTTAACATTCCTTTAAAAGATTTGTCATTCCGTCCTTACTATAATTAATACTTTAAATGTAAATTTAAAACTCAATTCGTCATTTGAGCACCTACAATATTTTACATTTCCAAAATATTTAATTTTTATAGATTCAGCGAAAAAATATTTTAGCTTTCAAATTTCATTTAAATCTTAAATAGTTTAGTTTGAAATTGGTCAAATAAAAATGTTTAAATTTGTTATTGGTAAGATTTAAAAATAAAATTAGTGATTGCTCAACACTCCTATACAGTTTTCAAATTGAAGTGGCTCAATTTTGAATGCTTGATTTTAAATTATTCAAGTCAGAACTTTACAGTTTGTCAACTTGGAATATTAAATTTTTTTAATGCTTAACTTTCTTCATTTCAATTAAAAAGTGTTCACCATCTAATACTTCTTTTTAAAATTACTAAATATTATTTAACTGTACTAATTTTCCATTGGATAACAAATTCTGTCTCCGATTTTCACACTTTCAATTTTAATAATTAATTTTCCAAGTTGAAAGATTAATTTTTCACTACAATATACAATAAAATATTGTTTTTTCCCACATAGATTAATTTCGGAGAATTTCCTGCGTAATTCAAATGTATCTTATATTTAAAGAGAAAAAAGGGGGAGTTTTTCGAGAATACAGGAAAACGGGAAATTTGAAATAAAAAGAGTAATGCAGGGGAAAGACTTTGATCCCTGCATAAATGTAACTAACCTTCACGTAACGTTATAATTGTGGAATTATTGTCTAATTTATAACATTTCAATCTGAACTTGCATCTACAATTTTAAAGTTTGAAATTGAAATCCGTTCATATATTAAGGCCCTTAATTTACAATTGTACTAATATTAACGATTTACAAGTAAAACTATACCTTATTAAGGTTTCTATATAAAATTGTTGAACTTCAAGCTTATAAATATTTTAATTATAAACGTTTAAAACTTCAAATCTTCTGATTTTGAATAACTCAACGTGGAGTTACTATTCCTTTGATGGTGTTTTCAGCTTGAAAGTTTTTAATATTTGAAATTTAAATTAATGTTCTGCCAATATTAAGAAAACTTAAAAAAATTTAGCAACCTTAGTTTGTTAAAATTGGCCTTTTTCATCATATAAATTTTAATCGTGTTTAATTGAGTAATTTTTTTAATGATTTATAAAATTGATTCATATTTTTCTAGCTCGTATTATCGCAATAAATGCGCAACAAATTTACATATTTTCAACACTTAAGATACATAAATTTGCCAACTTACCAAGTTCCATCAATAAAACCTTGAACTAGAAGATAATAAAATAAGAATTGTGTATATAGAATTGGAAATGTCACTGACCTTCTCCGGAGACCTGCTAATACATAAATGTAAAGCAATATGAACTGAATGAATTTAATTCTATGTTTAATTTACCCTTTATATTTTCAAAATCTTAAATTAGAATTCATTGTAATACTTTGACATTTATTAAAATACTGATATATAT
>CAKNWW010343539.1:0-13832 GCA_932074435.1 Andricus kollari
GAGGCGAAATTCTAGAATCGGAAATTAGACGAAGGTGTGACGTCGCCAAAGCGGGAATCAACAACGCTGTGGTAAGCGAAAATAGGAAGACTTTTTGATTATATGCATCAAAATCAAGTAGTGAGTTTATTTATGTGAAGGATCGTCACTGCTTTTCAAGGTCAGTTAATTATTGAAACTCAATTTTGTCTTGAAATGTGCCGCACATTGTTTATATTTCACATTTTAACTTAGCTAACCTAAAAATCTGTAGAGTGTGCGTCTTGATGTGAAACATTTCCTTCTAATCAATTTAATCAATAGTATCAATAATCATCTTTCAATCAATCCTTTTGTAGGTTACGAAGGTTAGGTTAGAGGCGAAATTCTGGAATCAAATATCAGACGAAGTTGTGACGTCGCCCAAGCGGGAATGAACAACGGATCAGATGCTTGTTTCAAAATCGCATATTGACTTAAGCCATGCTTGCATTGTGGCCTGCGAATAATTTTTAGTCTGTAGAAGGTCTTCACTTGAGTCCTCATTCTGCCTTGCGACTAGTTTCAATCCCCACAGCGACCAAGTCCCAGCCCGCATTCTTACTTGAGGATACTTTTAAGCCCATAAAACGGCTTCTCTTTAGTTCTACAAGCATTTTCTTTTAAAACTCCAATCGTATGCTAGTTTTTAGATAAAGTGGTCTTCTTTTTGTTCCACCTTAAAATTAGTTCATTCTTGGACTTGAATCAAGACCTTTTTTTTCTGTGTAGACTCCAAGTGATAACGATTCTCGAAAACAAGTCGAAGCTATGTATAAAATAAAATGAAACTTGGCAGCTGAGTAACCAAACAGTTTTAAAAAGTTTAAGCAGTAGCAATATATTAGCATTTTGAAAAATTTAATATGTAAAAAACTCTAAAGTTTATTCAACTTAAATCAATTAGTGGAAATATTGACTAATTCTTTGGTGATTTTGGTTACTAATTAATAAGTAAATTTTTGTTGTTGATTATTTTCTATAGAGAATGTTGGACGTGAAGTGAAGAACTGAGGCACGTGCTGTTGTGTTTTATCGTATTTCGTGGTGTTTCTGTCAGTGCACACATTAACACTGAAGAAGGTACTCAGTAAGATTTACTGTGTAGCCCAGTCAAGTGGCATTTTTCTTAGATTTCATTAAATCTTACGGGGCCATGCAGTTCAGTTGACCGTTCGACTTACAGAAGTTACTGGGGCATATCTGTTAATCTTGCTAAATTCTATGAAAAATGCGTACGAAAGGCTGCTTGACTTTGTTGCACAGTATATCTTACAAGGTACTTCTTCCGTGAAAGGAATTATTTTTAACTTGAATGAATTAATGTAAAATAGACTGCGTGTGTAAATAATTAAAATTTTTCCTGTCTGAAGCAATAACTTAGAAATGTGTATGTAATGTTGGTGGAGGTGACGTACTCTTTAAATCTGAATGAGTGAAATGTCATCGATTATCAGAGCAATTTCACTAATTTAAACAGCTGGAAATATTTGGCTGATAATTAGTGAAATTTTACTTATTCATTGAGTGAAATTAAAGCTTCTGAAAGTTGGTAGTACTAGATCGTGTTAAATTATATAATCCATAGTAAACACTTAAACCCCGTAAATGTGATCAAATTTAAAAAACGTGAAAAGTTTCGATGCTTCTAAATTGCAAGTAAACTCACATATTACTTAACTTTCAAGATTCGACTGTAATGTACACATCCGTTAAATAGTTTTTATACAAGTTTAGAGTATATTTTCCCCACAGTTATTTCAGCACACTTTTGCGTGTTTTGTTTTAAACCACATACATACTTTTTTTTACGCAAACAGAATTATTTGGCTCGTAGATTAGATGAAGGGTGATGCAAACGTATGATGTTTGCTGTAAAAAGATCCTTTTTGAGACAAATGAAAATCCGCTTAACCTTCAATTTAAGAAGAAATTCCACGTGCGTCAAGAGACATGGTGTAGACACAAAAGGAACTTTGCCTGAGTGATGATAAATCAATTTTTGGAAAAAATGAGTTACGCATGGTTTTAGCATTTTCAGAAATCGAGGCTAATGATTATTAACCCTTAGTGCACAAATACATTCCAGCCTATTATAATATAGCTTTAAGAATTTGGTAAAATTCAAACTACATAGATTAAAATTCGTGTATTTTGCACTGAAGTGTTCAATGTATATTCTATAAAAACTGCGTAAATCCAAGGTTCAATAATTCGATAATATTGGGTAATACAGTCCAAACTCCGAGCAATGCTGTTTTCGGGGCTGTAGGGAAGTATAATTCCAAGAAGCCATAAACTCCCACTCTAAGCGCGGTCACGATCGAATGCGTGGAGAAGACTTTAGCTGACAAACTCCGAGCAATGCCACGCGTCGGTCAGGTTAAAAATCTATCTCGAACATCGTTTTATGTACCTAGTGTACATTATATGTGTACAAAAGTGATTCATATTTGATTATTTCGCTATAAACCCAAACTTAAAGGTATGTAAAACATAAAAATCGATCATTAGCTATGGTATGTTCGATTCTTAGAATAAATGTAAACAAAGCGTGAAAATGACAAATATTTCACCTCACTTTTAACATAACCTGTGGAATCTCGTGCAGTACATTAATAATTAATTACTGTGTCGTATTGCTTGTTTTTTTTAAACTAAGAGAAACTCAAATATCGAATTGTCAATTATAACCTAAATTTGATGTCGCTCGTGTAATATTATTATTAATTAAAACAATAAATGTAAAACTTGAAGAAAAAAAACAATGAAAAGCTTTTTTTACAGTAGTAAAAATAGATATTCGTTCATTTGAAATATGAAAATTCACTCTTTCCCACGTTTTGTACTGCGCAATAATACTGCGAGCAGTTTTCTCATAGAAACGCATATTAAATTAGCTGGAATCAGACATCTAATATCTTTTGAACGCGATTTTATAATTTTTCATGGTTTTCTTCAGGTGGTTTTAACGTTCACATTTTATGTTGAACATTCATCCAGAACATCTTTATCCTAAGGCTTTAAATATTTGACGAAACATAAAATAAACAATGATTAGTTAACCCTATAGTACATAAATTTAATTTTATATCATAGGAAATTTTTTTTAAGTGGACTAAAAATAATTTTGAATAACGAACAGTTTTCCTAATATTTTATTTCTTATATGTATAATAAAATGAGCAATATGTTGGACTGAACAACTTCAAGATTTTGCCCGAAAAAAACCTTCAGATTCGGCCGTTTCGTTCCCGGCACTCCTCGGAGCGTTAGCTATGAAATGCATCGATCGCGACCGATGCTAAAGTGGTCGGGGTAGCGCTCGAGCGAGAAATTGGAGAAGCGGCCTTGCTCGGGACGGCGCTGATCGGAGCTTGGACTGTATTGAATAATATTTAAGGTACCATTTATCTGCAACAAAAATGACCGTGGTAGTGTGAAGGCTGCACTCAACATATTGGAGTCACAACCAAGGTAAAGTGAATACCGTTCGGATTCTACCTGCATCCAAATTTATCCCGACGTTTTTGCTATGATCTCTTCACTTAATCTCTTCTAGTCTTTATTATTACAAGCAATCAGAATTTCTTTCGTTTATTTTTCATCTCATGAGTTTCCACTAGCAAAACCTGTACTTTGATGTACACAATTGTTTGCCAAGATGAAAAAAATATTGAATTGGAGCTTTTTTATATTTTTTGCAATTTTTTATGTGGAATTTTAATATGTGCAGCGTGCACGCACAAAATTATATACAATGTATGATTCTCAATATTTTAAAGATCGACATCTCTTTTTCTAGATGTAAACTCTAATATTCGAAAAGTTCCAGTTTGAATTCTGGAAAGCATCTTCTACTAAACCCTCGTGTAGAAAATCAAATGTTGGTCACGTGGAGTATCGAGGAAGTCATAAAGTAAAGTTTGTGGGCGAGAAAATTAAATGAGGCTCATATCGACACAAGCTCACCTGAAACAAATTCTGGGGTTAGCCGCACCCTTACGGAGCAAGTAGAGCAGCACGTTCAATAATTTAGTAAGGGACTTTACGCTTATATCCATACATACATGAATGCATACATACATGAATACATACACATATAAACGTATAGTATATGACTATATATGGAATGGATATATCTACATTATACATGCTACGCAATTGAGGTGCTCTGGTTGGAGTTGGCGCTTTCGACTTCGATCCTTTAAGCTCGTTCACACGGCAGGCACCTCGTTGGGATGACGGCACTGCTAAATGAACGCCGCTTTGAGTACTTCTGCGAGCTTTGGACGAGGATGACATGGTTAAAAGAGCGCAATTGAAAGCGTGAACTTCTTTGCCGCTTCGCCGTGTTAAGTGTCAAGCAGCAACCAAGATGAACTTCTGCCTGTCAAGCAGGTTCTTCCGGCTCAAGCATCAGTACCTCTCTTGTTTTTCCATAGAAAAAAGTGGAACGAATGACAGTTCATTAGTAACACTATGGATGAATAGTGCAGCGTCAAGGGCACACCCTGTATGAGTACGACTGAGCAAACAATTATGTTATGACAATAAAGGTGCGAGACACTTTAAAAGCCCTCCTTCATTGATTCTTAACCTTATGGCAAAATACCTTCTTGGGGTTATTGATATTATTTAATACAGAAAAAGATGAGCAGTTGTGCGATGAAAAGTTTCTTTTATTCAACAGTACTAGAAAAGTCATTCAGTAAAATTTTCACTCATTTAAATTTAGTGATTTTAGGTGGAGAAAAATCTAGGTTTTTTTATCTCTCACACTATGTCGCTTATTATTCAGTATTTTCTTATTTTAGAACTTATACCCTTTACTAAACAATAATCATTTTTTTAACAATTTTTTTTAGTTACACTATGGACAGTTAGTTTTCCCGATCGATTTCGTTAATAATAGAAAATACTGATTAATAAGCGACTTGGTAAAAGATTTTAAAAAACTAGAATTTTCTCCATACTTCCTGTGAAAAGAAGCAAGTGATATTAATTGTTTAAATACTTTCAAATTGTGTAAACAAATGACAATTGTTTCAAAAATTGCCAAATGCCCTAAACAAAAAAATATTACATTCAAAATTCGTTAATTTTGTCATTAATTCCAGAAAAGACTAACTTTTCACGATTTTGTAGAAAACAAAATTATAACAATATAAATTGTTTAAACAATTGCAAAATATGTTTTTAAAAGTTGTACTTTTGACATGCATCAATTGTATCTCATTTATGCCGAAAATTAATACATTTTCACGATTAACTGAAGAAAAAATTGTGTTTAAACAAATGATAATTGCTTAAACAAGTTAAAATTAGTTTAAAAATACTTGAATATTTGTAACTTATCAAATGAAAATAATTACTGTTAAAAAAAATCAAAAGAATACCGTTTTTAGTATGAATTTTACATGCTATTTTGCATTTTTCGGGGCATTTTCCGGCCACAATATAGGGAGGTTTTGAGGGAAGGGATACAAATTAAAAGTTCTCACGTGAAAATTATTTCTTGAAAATTCTTTAAAAGGTGACTAAACTTTAATTTACAAGAAGTGAATAACAAGAACTTATTTTTTTCATTTCTTTCGAAAACCGAGCTTTTGGAATCACGAGATGATTTTTCCTCCTCAAACCTCTGCCCAGTGCCTATGTCGGCTTAAAATTATGTCGGCAGAGGTTAAAGTGAGTGACTATGAGTAATTATAAGTGATTTAAGTCCCTCGACGAGAAAAAATGTCTCACCATCCACATGTCGACTTTTGGCACATTCGCACAGTTACACTTTACAAATTCTGGTTTTAGTACAATTCTGGGCATTTTAAATGACTTTCAGGCTCTTCTTTATACTTTAAAAAAACGTTTACAACAATAAACACAACAATATGTTATGTTTACTGTTTACCCTTGCAATAGGTAGCGGTCATATTGATTTCCCTATAAACTGGACAACCGCGCTACTCAGACTGAATTACTTCCGGCAATCCGTCCAGCCAATCAGATTTTCTCCCAAAAATTAAAAAAATATAATTTTCAACGTTTAAAAAATATACTTTAAACTTATTTGAAAAAGCTTTCCTTACGAAATTACGTTCATTTTCTTAGTGCTCTTTTAATTGAATTGTGAAAAAAAATATTAAAAAATATGCAACAACCCCATTAAATCTATTAGGGACTTTCTGAAAAAATACTATAAATATTAAATATTTGTATACTAACGACTATCTAATTACTAACTCTGACATTTTTAATCAGTTCAATGTTTTTACCAATTTCAATCAGTGACTGAAGTCCAGCTGTGTATCAGTTATAATTTGCTGGCGAGTAAATTCACAATATAATTAATGCAGTGCAGTGAAATTGATTTATGCTCAAAAAGACAAGGTTGATGATACTGGAAATCTGTTCCTCTAGTTTTAGGTTGTAGAAACTAATTCAAAAGTTGTGAAATTTAAGTTCCAGAGGTTTTACCCATTTACATGATTCAAACGATTTTTTTTAAATAATACTAGGATAAAGTACTTGCATCTAAGTAGCTTTTAAGAAAATTTCAACATTTTGGTTGCTTTTGTTTAGAAATGGGAGATAAAATTATAGCTCAAATTTCCACTAGGTAATATGTCACCGAATAAAAATTCTCACAGAAAACTTGAGAAATTATTCATAAAAGAATATTTTGAATAATTTATGTTTACACAAATTATTTTTATTGAGTTTAGATATCTAAAAATTATGAATAGAGATAAATATTTAAGTCCTAGAAGTGCTTTATTATTAAAAAACTTAAAAATCTGAAGAAAAAAAAATTATTAGAAATATTGGAGAAATTAGGAGATGTTAAATCCTTCTTATGTTTAACTTTTGTCTTTTGAAGTATATTTTGACAGTCTTTTTAGTTTCGTTTTCAATGTCCTTTCTGAATGTCGTTCTTAACATAGAGTTTTTGAATACGCGAAAAAATCATTATTCCAACTAAGTAAAATCCTATACAACCCCCTGTTTGTATTCATACTAAATACATACCAAATATAATATGTGTTTTGCAATAAACAAAATGGATTGCTAGGGAGTTAGAATAAAAGATATAATTAGCCGATAACGTATTTATTTTAAAAATAACATCACATGATATACAGACATGACATTGCATGAAGGTCATTGAGGCCCGGCCTATCTACATACACATACATTTTTGAGGGAAGCCCGAGATAACCAATTTATGTTAAAAACAAATTTATATTTATTACAGCATATCACTTGAACCCATCAAATGATAAACACAACAAGTGGGATCAGTTTTCCTCCTCACCATCATTTCCGCTACGTATCGATCGTAGTCTTTTGCCAATCTAGCAGTTTCCTTTTTGTCTTCAGCAGTGTTCTTTCTGTCTTCAGCAGTTCCATGTCCTTCATTTGTATGTTTTTTGGTATCCAAAGTCATGTCTTTTCCATTATCATGTCCAGATTTGACAGGAATTCCCGTTTTTTTAATTATTGCAAAGTCTCCTGAATCCGACAGATTTGGTATCGGTACCGACGAAGACAGTTCTGCAGAAGAGATATATGAATTTACAAGGTTAAAAAGTGATTTTAGGTGAATTAATACGTTACTTTCGTTATTATTACATCAAATTAGACACTTTAATAACTTATAATTAGTTGAGTAATTCGAAAATAATTTTTAACAAATAGATGTTTTTGTAAGTCTGATTAACTGGCACAAAAAATCTAAAAAATTATTAGAAAATTTGACGTGAAAGTTTTAACACATCAAGTATAGTTATAATTTTTACATGCTTATTTGCGAGAGTGAAAAAGAATTGTTCAAATTTAAAATGTATTTGTTCATGGATTTTTACATTTCAGAACTCACATACAGTAGAAGTCCGATAAGTTTCTCATTTCGGAGCTGTAGGGGTGGAAAATTCCAGGAATTGCGGACTTATCGCATGCCCCTCTAGTAGCACGATATCAGGTGCGCGCATGCGTAAGAGTGATGCGCAAATCATAGGCAAAATAGCACACGTAGTGGGAGAACCCCAATTAGCGTACGTGTCGTGCGTGTGATGACGTTTTAAGGGGAGCGTACACTTATCGGACTGAAACTTATCGGATTTGTACTGTGATCCGAAAATCATACCATTTTGTCGGCGTATGTCTGCATGTCTTTTAGGGTTACCTGAATGTCGTAGCAGCGGACACTTTTTTAAAGTGTTAACGAATTTAAATATTATACTTACGAATGAAGACCGCAAAGGTGAACAGCAGAGCAGCAAAAAAGAACTTCATTTTCTCCAAGTAAAAGAAATTGTTTCCTCTAGATTGCTTCAGTCGTAAAACTAACCAATTTTGGAAGTCTGCCGGCCCATATATACTTAGCACAATCTCCCTATTGGAGTTATAATGCTTGTTTTATTTAGAGAATTATGTGGAAGGAGAAAATTTATAAATCAGATTCTTAAACTTCATACATGACGATTGTTCACATTGAATACGTCAGAATAATATTATTTTACGATATGATTAATCTAAGACAGTAAAATTTATTTCTTCACAACAAGCCAAGGTTAATAATGCCTGAAATATTCTTCTCTTATTTGAACACGCAGATACTAAAAAGTTCCGCATGTACATGTAGATAGAGTGTCACTTCCCTGTATTCGAATTATCAAAAGTTTACATAAGGTGAAAAACTGGTTAAAGATTGTCGTATAGAACAGTTTATTTAAAGTCTGTTGACATCATATTGCTACACTTTTCAAGAAATTTAAATAAAATATTGGAAATGAAGAGTGATAATATTTCTCAGTCGGTTTTTTTTTTCAGTTTTCTCGCACAGACAAATAAATTATGTAAGGTTTTTTTGCGGATGAGGGGGGAGGTAGTTAGAAAAATCTTTCGTCCATGTTGAAGTTGCATACACTTACTATAGAAAAAGCGTCACTGGAGGGGAGGTCTAAAAGTCCAAAAATGACCCTTACGTAATTCATGTATAGTACCTAACTCACAATTTAAGATGATTATGTAATTTATTTGCATACCTTTTTTAGAAAATACAGTAGATATTTTAAAAAATTCTTGATAAGAATTATTTCGAAGCTATTGTACAAGAAAACACTATTATTTTTTGTATTTGATTTTGTAACAAATAACATAAGCATATTTAAATAATTTATTCAAATTTTATTTAGCACATAAGTTAATAAACGAAGTTTGTTCTCTAAAAAAATATTTTACAAATCTCTGAATCATCGCTTAATGATTGAAACTAATTAGAATGCTTCCTTTCATAGAACTCCAAAAGCTTCTTTAGTTTGTTTCATGCTCATTGCAGTATTTAAGCACAATAAGAATGTAATTGGGTTAAGTCAGGATTTAGACGACTCGTTCTTTATAAAGGGGGAATGCTTCGTCACAAATATTATCATCTGAATGCTGTAAATTTTCTGTCATCTTTAATTTATAAAGATATATTCGTATTCAGAATTCAAAACCCTTCTTGTCAGCTTTTCATAAGATTGAAGAAAAAACTTTTAAAATACATGCATAAAGCTTCATATTTAAAGTTAATCAACCTTATTTTAAATTACTAGTACTCAACAGAAAGAGAATAATAAATATTTCAATTAGGCAGAATACATCAAATATCTGCTCTAAACAGTATAACCTAGGGAGTCATGGTGGCTTAGACAGTATCGTAATTGTCTTATTTTCCACACTCCAGCCTTGGCAGCCACGCTGAAGCGGGTTCGATTCCCAAAGCAGGAAGCGAGGCTTGGATGTGTTTTCAGAAAGCTTTGCTTCTGTACCTTGGTATCATTTACGATAGAAGTCATTGTGACGTGCAGAATTGCTGGAAAAAAGCCTTTGCGGCAAATGGCACTTTACTAGGTCAGGGCGCACCAAAAGGCAGTCAGTGACTGCCAATACTGCCAGTGGCAGTGGCGAGACTAGGTCAAATAGGCCCGAGAACAGGTCCTCATAAATCTTGTCGTTCGACTGGTCCCTAATCCTTCACGGAGAATTACAGTTTGAAATGAAAAAATGAAATGTATTGTGAGTTCAAGTAGAAAAAAATCAGACCCTTCGGTGTGAAAAATGAGCCGCAACGAGCAGTGACCGTAACGCCCGTAACCCTTTCCAGGATTCCTGGAAACCGAAGAAAAAAATTACAGAAAAAATTGGTGGCAGTCATGCACTTGTCGTGTCAGTCAGCACCTGCTGAATGTGGTGAGCCCTGTACTAGGTTATAATTTCCACAGCCGATATGATATACGTACGTCCGAATGAAAAGGGATCAGATTCTCACATTTATTTTGGGAGTTATAACAGTTTTTGAGAGTCAATGTTGAAATTGTCAATTTTTTTTAACGAGAAATCACACTTAAATATATGCTCTATCCGGTCACATTATTCTTATGTCCGAAAGGCGGTTTTTCGACGTTCCAACTTCAAAAGTGCCCCAGTACCTAATTTTTCTACCTATGAGTTCGTTCTGAGCCTAAAATGACAGAAGTTTATCCATGCACATGTCTCTATACGTAACTCCGTACCGACAACCAACTCTTGTCGTTTGGTATACGGTAAAATATTCTTATATAAACGGTAAAATCTGAAATTCAGATCAAAGTATTTTTATACTTTTTATTTCTCTTTTTTAAAAGTTATCTGTGTCATAAACTCTTTGAACGCACATAGTATGTTGTCGATGCACCTATTTCAACCGTTTTAACATGTTATTTTTGTTATCTCCGTTTGCTTCTTTAACAGACTATTTAAAAAAAATGCAAAAACTTTTTTGACTATGCAGGTTATGACTATCATTTCTTTCTCAAAGTTGAAAAAGGGCTACCGATACTGAGGAATCTCTCAGTCATACTTGATAAACTAACCAGTAGTCTACAAAACTCTACATCATTTAGGAATACATTTTCAGAAGAGTGGCACGAAAATACGATGCCTTACATTAGAGACACTCTAATTAATAGAAAAAATACAGAAAATATTTTACAACACACTTTCGAGTCTCATTATAGAAAATTCCAGAAGCACCTTTACAGTCGATACAGAATCAGCTCCTAATTACTTTGCGCCCATCCTCTCTCATCTTGCTAAGAGAGCTACTGCTCTTCAGAGACGGAATTGCAACAAAAAATCTCACAGAAAAAAAACCCTATCAAGAGTAAGACGAACAGATAAATACAAAATGTGTCCCAAACATTATCCTGTTTGCAAAGTAGAGTTTTACATCGACATTCGTACTTTTATGATGCAACCCATTTTTCTAATAAATATTACTGATTAATAATAATGAATCTCGACAATATAACAAAATTTAAATATACCATAAAGGAAGCTACTATGTTAGTTTATGACCAATTCTTACTTTTTCCGACTTTTCGTATATCTTATGATATCGCCCAGATTATAATATACTTCTTTCAAAAACTTGGACATTTATTTTTATCGAAAACATCTCACTCAGTATGTATAATGCATAAGTTTGGTAATCATATGTAGATTTGTTTTGACATTTTGCTCTGAAAATGGAAAAGCTCTTTATATTATTTTCTCGTTATTCGGACTTATTCGGAAAAGAGCAGGCATACAAAACGTAAACGAAAACTTATATTGAAAATTAGTATTTTTATATATTTATTGAAAAAGTAAAGATTCTTTAAGTTATTAAATTAATAGCAAATACTTGCGTAAGAATATTGTATAAATTTAATAAAGGACTTTTTTAATTTCGCAGTTATAGTTTAAAGGCGCGAATCATGAGGATAGCCAGATATTTTTGATGACAAGTAGTAAACTAGATTAAAATTGATTATTTCAGGAATTCTCTGAGATTCCGAAATAAAGTATCATTAATATTTGCTCTTTTAAATACGAAAATTCTAAAATCCAGAACAAAGTATTTTTATACATTTTAAAATTTTATCTGCGTATATTTAATATAGCTAGTTTAATTAACGAATTACCCGCGTTCTCTTTTTTAAGTGTTATCTATGTCATTTAACAGAGTATATCAACATATGCTCACAGTTTAAACAAAGATTTAAAAAAAGAACAGATGTTTGTGGATCCAAGGATATCTCTGCCAAGGTTTCAATTAAGCTTTATTCTATTATCAAGAACGATTTGTGACCTCTATCATAGAGTAGAGGTCACGAACTATTCTTTATTAATTAACCAGTCTGATGAAACAGTTTTGAAATTCATTGTATTATGTTATCTAATAAAAGTCCATTTCTCCTTTATTTGAATTTTTAGTTCAAGTTGACAAGTCACGCCATAGCTTCAATAAATGGGTATGTAGCACCTCGACAAGCAGTGTTTTTTAAACCTTTTCTTTTTATCATCATTTTTATCTTACATTTTAATTTTCTGTATAAAAATGCATACATAAATTAAATTTGGATCAATTTTCTGTCCAAGCAAACAAGTTTCACAGTTGTAAAATTATCTTACATAAGAAACACAATGTTAAAGTTTAAGGTTGTCCTTATTTCTCGACAAGTGGTACCTTTACTCTATATTTCGCCGAAACGTATGTCACATTTGAAAATTTATAGCAACAAAAAAACCAGCTAGGTACGTCAAATACAAGCGAAGCGAATCAAATGTAGACAGGACGATTGAAATGCCGTTTGTAAAAACTACTTAAAAGACACTTTTCCATCTATAATAAAGTTTAATCTATAAAATAATGTAATGGTTAGAAATCAATAAACCATTGCATTGCGCACAGGCATTGGCGCTTTCCGTAAGTCCTCTATGGCGTTTACAAGTAAACACGTATACAATGAAAATTTACGATACAAATAATACGTGTGGCTTAAACAAAATTTATATCTCTTAGTACAAGCTGCCTTACAAATAATCTATTATTCAGTCAATGTATACTCAACAGTAATGTTTGTAACCTTGTTTATTACTTTGTACGTTTCCTGCACAATGAATACGCGGAATTTTTACTCATATTATAATTGGAATTTTAAATTAGAATCTTATCATGAGACAAGAAATAGAAGTTTCTTTTTAATTAGCAGCATTTCCTAGAAATATATTAACGTAGCGTTAAGGCGTGCACTTTAACAATAATAATTATCTTCCTGACCTTAAGCTTCTGTTAAGACAGCAGCAGATGCAATAGGAATAAAGCGGCTGGTATTAATTAAAAGTACATTATGCGAAAGATAAGAGCGAACAGATAAAAGATGAAAGATATTTTTTTCTCTTCTCGTAGGATGTCCTTCTATTCTCGAAACAGCACCTGCACTGTAATTATTTATTCTCTTGAAAATGTTTCTCAATAATATGGCATTCTAATATGATATTATTTTGTGGTAATTTAAAATGCTTATATTAGTTGTTTGCATAATGTGAAGAGGCTGAATTCGTTGCACTTGCATCTGTCATTCATCGGTCGATGGAAAAAGGACACTCCCTGCTTTGACTGTAAATAGAGACAACCTGCATTTTGCTGAGTGAGGAAACTTTCTTCCCAGTGTAGCGCATCAAAAACTTTTTTTTATTGATTTTACTTCAAGCCGTCATTTTCGTAAAAGAAGTCTTTCGAGCATTCATTTTTTCAACAACTTTCTTTTATTAAAAGTGGATTCTTGGTATTACTTTAACTATGAGATATTTTGCAGACAATTATGTATACGACAAATTATTTTTAAGTTGTTTTGTGAAATAAGGACTAGGGTAAGAGCACCAATCCCCCCCCCCCCCAATTATCGGCACCCTTCTCTAGTTTGTATTAAATAATAAGAGAAGGGAGATAAGTAGCCATTAGT
>CAKNWW010343539.1:13932-26423 GCA_932074435.1 Andricus kollari
TTGCTTAATAATATGTATTCATCTTATGCTAAACAATGACTTATGTGCTCTAAGATTTAAAAATGCAGCCATGTTTCCAGGGTGCCAAGACTTTTCAGGTTTACTAAAGAAAATCTTTAGATGTTTGCAGTTTTCAATTTACCCGTAGCAACGTTATAATTCACGAAGTGACTATTTTCTTTTCAAAACTTTTTGAGAAAATGTAAAAATTGTTATTAACACAATAACTGAAATTTAACTATAATTTATTTAATAAATAATAGGGGGTTCCAATGAATTTTCAATCAAAAGCATTGTATGCAATTCATGGCATTCAGTCTAATGCATCACTCACAACTAGTCCGCCCGACAAAAATGACTGTGATTTACATTTAGAAAAAGAATCTTCGTATGTAATTTTTAGCATTACTGAAAATGTGTTAAATAACGATAAGGCTAATTTAAACAGTGTAGGGAGAAAAAAAGTGTTTTGTCATCAGATTTCAAGTCAGTATGCAATTAACGAAACATTACACGCACCTCTAGATTTGAGTGTCAAAGCGATTTTACCCAAAAATGTACAAGAAATTGCTTTAAAATGTGTAAAAAATGAAAATATACCAGATTATTTGCGCTATCCTGTAACCCCAAAACGAAAAGGAAGGCAAATGAAGGAAAAAGTCATCTATGCTTTAACATCCCAGGCATAGAGAAATGAGGACGTGAGGAAAATTCAATTAAAAGAAGATAAAGCTAAGATTAATGATGTTAGAAATAAAGAACGAAAACGGCGAAAAGAAATTTTAGAAAAAGCCAAAGAAGATTGAAAAAGAAAAAAGTGAGAAACCAAAGAGACTAAGAAAAAAAAATCAATATTCGAATATTAACAATCCTACTGATTCTGCTAAAGGAGTTACTAGAAAAAGGAAGTTAAAAGACAAATATACAAAAACAAAAAAAAATGAATTTTTCGGAAAGTACCAATCCTACTGATTCTGCTGAAGCAGTCAAAAGAAGACGAGGACCACCACCTAAGAATTTGGAATAGAGAGAAGCTGATAATTAAGTAATTTAAGGCAGACTATTTGTTTATAAATGAAAAATAATGCAAAAAAATGTTTCTCTTCACTATTCACTTCTTAGTTATACTATTGAAGTTCAGTTTAATCTGATTCCTTCACCATTTCCTCTTCATATGACTGGGGTGCCAACAATTTGGTTAACCCCTGCCAAGAATTGCACTTGTACGCTCACGAGTCCGTTTTAATTATTTTTTCAGTTTCTAATAAATATTAGGGGAAATAAAGATCAGCATTTCATGCCCTATTAAATTTGCACTGTATATATTATTATTACATTTATTACACATACACTTTTTGACATAAATTTCTTTCTCAAAGCCTGAAGTTCACCTTATCCTGCCAAAAATTGGGTAACTTACCGTATGTTACATGATGAATAAGCTAGAGGCTGAATAAGATTAATTTCACTGAAATTGAAACAATCGATATAATATTATAAACTATTAAAAAAATTTTGAACGCATATGTTATCAGGATTGTTGAAAATGGTAAACATTGTAAAATGCCAAAGTCATTCAATTTAACCCACATATGAGGGGTCAAGGGGTCAAAGGTCAGAGGTTTTAAATAATCTTTCGCGGTTAAATTAAACCTTAAAAATTGTCTAATAAATTATTTAAAATATTACACATGTTATATGTTAGTACCTTTCGCTGGAAATCAGTACTTTTAAAAGAGAATTTTCATATAAAATCATAAAGTTTCGCCATCATCAAGATTCCCAAGTTCGAACAATTTTAGCTTATGTTAGCGTTTTAAACATGAATTTTTGACATGAAATTGGTTATTTTAAGTAAAAAAAAATTAGACGTCGAAAAAGATGTACAATTCTAAACAATTTTCTTTTATGTTATGTTAGAGTTTTTCGTCGGAATTTGACATACTTATTCAAAAATCATTAGATTTCAAAGAAAATTTAGAATTTTTTTACAATTTTAGGTCACGCTGGAGTTTTACAGCGCGTTTTTAAATTTTTTTAAATTTTTTTAGCGTTTTATATCGGAAATCGGCACTTTTAATTAGAAATCATTGGCCTTTAAAAAAAATAAAAAAAAATTTGAACATGTTTAGGTTACGCTTGCGCTTTTCACCTGAAATCGGTATATATTTGGATGTATTTGGATTGTCTTAACAAACTATTATGTATTAATTCTGAAGTTAAAATATAAAATTTCATTAATTATCAAAAAGTTGTTTCCTTGCTTTTATTTCCTATTATTTTAGATAATAGACACTATATGTAATACAAAAACTTGGTATTAATATTATTTTATATTTGAATTAAAAAAAGTTGTAAAACAAAAACAATAATCGCGCGCGTAGCGCTCGTGTTTCTTTTCTATTGTGTTAAAAACTGTTAAAGGTAAAAAGACATAAGTTAAGACCCAGAAGTAAAAGGTAAGGTGTCAGTCGTAAGTGGTTAGACGTCAAAGGTCAGAGTGAACATTCCAGGTCGTAGTTCATGAAAAAGAACCCTAACAACGGTAGCTATCGTTTTGTTACTTTTAGTACTATTAATAACATTGAACGTGCACGAAATATTTATCAACTCTGATTTCGGGGCCTTTTTTGGGTTACAAAAGGAAACCTATATAAAAGAATGTTTTTCTTCTCCTCAACAATAGGTAAGAATTCAAAATGGTTTTAATAAAAAAAGATAGAATGGAATGTAATTGAGGAATAAAGGGTTTTTTAATTGTTTGGTAACAAAAGCAGAATCAAGAGAGAGGGAGAGAGTGAGAGATACTAGAGAGACGAAGGGACGTTCCGGTACGTCGAGTCCTTCTAGATCGATTTCGCCTCGAATATCTCTGGTTCCGAGTCGATAGTTACCGTTCGTCCTGCTTTAAGTGAAAGTAGATTACCAGTAGATCCGACTATCCTCTCATTCAGGACCAATAGAGAGAGAACTCTATCACTCGTTCGCACTGCGATACGAGGGAAGTAACCTTCGTTTGCACACTATCCATGTGGAAAGCCATTCGGCTCGTTATCGCCAGCACTGCCGGAATAGCGAACCGGAAATAGTTCAATCCACACTCCATAGTACCCGCAATAAATGCTTCGAAAATCTTCCAGCTGCTGGAGAATTGTAACCTTTAGACTCTTTAGAGCTCAGGGAAATCGAAGAGGGGTACATTCGAATGATCCACTAAAATGAGGTTCGCCTTCGCTTCTAGATAAATGCTTTATTTCCCTCGTGAGATAGAGGAAATGTATAAGCATTCAATATAATAAAACCAAAAAAACATCGCGTGATTGCCTTATGAATATCGGATGTATCGGATGCACATTCTGAATCACTCTAATCGTAAAATTCTGTCTTATGTTGATCAATTTTTTTTATTTTTTTTTTAAACTCCCGACGCTTCTTTTCTTTGGAGCAAAAACACGAGATTTATAAGGTTCACATAAAAACTCGTTGATAAAGCTGCAGTTATGGGCGACAACCCGTAAGTCGTAAGACGCATACAATATCACCGCGTACACGTGTCGAAAAGAATGTAGACCATGAAAATGCATTAAACGGACTAAAAGTTTTATTAAAATCTAGAAAGGTGAGTTAATTAATCAATAGATTGCAATCACTATTTCGTGAGTGCCAACCTAATCACCAGAAATAATATGACGATATATGAATAATAATATGCGGTCACACGTATCTGCACCTAAGTTTTGAGGCCTTTAACCTGAATGTAAAGTACTCAAAAATACAAAAGACAGTAATTTTAATGTAGATTCAACACAGTAAATACTGAGGTATCAATATTAATAAATAATAATATTAATAATATTAATATTAATAACAATATTAACAATAATTAACAATACATAACATAATTAACAATATTAATAATATTAATATTATTATGTTGAATATGAAGCTGGTACCTTCAGATTTAGTGTACAAGGAAAATTACGAAACATATTTATGTTTTGTTAAATTCAAATAATGTGAAGACATAAGAATGACAAGTGGACAATCACCAAAAATACCGACTGCATTAGTTGCGAGATGAATCTCGGCTCGGGAAGAACCCAGATGTCAAACAATTTCGAGCGCGGATAGCACTTGGATGGGTGACCATCTGCGACGTATGACCGAGTTGAGTATTCGCTGCAACTAATTTCGAGCGGGAGGTTTGACGCTGAGAATAATTGTGTGTATTCGATGGGTAAGGTCGAATGTTTTCCTTCAAACTCGACTGTCGAAGAACCGGCTGAACTCGTGGGGGGGGGGGGGGGTCTGCAGTTTTCCTCTCCCCTGGCCAAACATCCAGGCAAATGCGACTACTTTTAATAAAGTCGAATGCAGCCGCGGGTTATCACTTGTTGTCATTAAATTCATACAGTGATCCTAAGGCCGCCTTAGTAAGACCCATGTCTACATCTGTTTCACCGGGGTTTCAAAACAAAAATGCATAGTACAATAGATTTTAACCGCAGTGCTACGGGTCTTAAATGGATCAGCCTTACAAGACAATATTAACAATAATAAACACAAAAAATTAAATTTTATAGGATGAAGAATGAGTCTTCTGTGAATAGTTTTAAAATATCAAATTCTGATAAATATATGTAGAATCGTGATCTTAATCTTATTTTTTATCTTATAAATTTAAATACTATTCAGTTATAACCTTTTTTCTAAATCTCTGGCTTATTCAAGAATTTAGAACACTTTCAGGACATTTCTCTCAAATTTACCAAGCGTTTCAGATGTTCAGAAGAAGAACAAATTTAATCATAGAATTAGTCTTTATGTTGGTTTATGATTCATTAACAGTTTAAACCAATTAAAATACATTAAATTAGTATAATTTTAGAAACAATTTTATGAACCGATTTGCAATCGTTAGGCAACGAATAAAATTTGTTGAAGAAACCATTTTTATTAATTTGATAAGCAACAATATTTTCTTATTGAAAGTATTCTTTGTTCCAAGACTGAAATTCATTCAGAATTAAAAATTGAAATACATTACGTTGATTGCATATTATTTATCATTGCTCTGATCCATTAGAGAGTACACAAAGTGAAGAATCAATTACAAAAATACGTTCACAAGAAACTTATCGGCAATTTTTAAGTATCTGTCTAAACCTTAAACTCTAAACTTTTTAAACTCGAAAAACAAAATTTTGACAGTTTTTGTCGAACCTTCATTTTCTTATAATTAAATAATAAGATATGAATTATTTGTTGCAACAGGAAGTACTTTGGCGGCACGGAGAGTTACACTCTATTCTGGTTTAAAAACAACCTTCGAACGTAGTTTTTCATAATAAGCCTCCAGAGCTACCGTGTAGATGAAAGACAGATTCTTCTTATTTCTCAGCCTGGGTCTTTGAACAACGTATACTTTCAATAAGTAAAGATTGTTGCCTATAAACTGAATTTAAAAAACTTAATAAAAGTTGTGTATTCAACAAATTGTATTTATTCTCTAAAGTTGCAAATCGCTTTGTAACAAATCTTTTCAAATATCCAAGTTTAATGTATTTTAATTTTAAATACAAAATCAATTATGAAACAAAATAAGGACTAATTTCATACTTAAAATTGTGATCTTTTTTATACTTTAGACGCTTTAGGAATTTAAAGGATTTTCCTGAACTCCTGCGGTTAGTTAATTCCTTTGGTTTTTAACCAAACCCCTAAGTTTCCTAATTACCTAAGACATATAGTTAAAAGTTTGTCATTAGGACACCCGCAGGATTTCTCCAGGAGCGGGTGTTAATCTAAAAAATTGCACTCGCTCCCAGTGAAATCGTGGCAAAATTGCAGCTGTAACCACGTCTCACGTCCGTGAGATAGGTGGTTACAGTCTAAGACGAATTCAACACGATGATCCGGCAAAACTCTCGTGCACCCTGAGGATACGGAGCGACCCAAGGACGATCGCCTTCTGCATTTTCCCCGCAAGCGTCTCGGCATTTTGTTGATACGCAGGGATGCTTTTCAGGCTATTAACCAGTGAAACCTTGGAACCTCCAAGAGCGCCGATGATCAAGACGATTAGCTTAAAAGAATATTCCGGGTATAACCATCGCAACTTCCTTAGAAGGTCCCTATACCTCTCATCAAGGAGAACTATGTCAGGCCTCGAGTGCGCGATAGAAACAATTGTCGAGAATATGAAGTTTTGACAGATATGGTAATAGAGCAGCCCAGTTTGAAAAAGGGCGCTGATAAGGCCCTGATCAGTATATCTATTTTGAATAAAAGATTTTACATTATAATCGGGCATTAGTGGGGCTTTAAACAATAGGTATCTAATTACTTAAACACATACTCTCTTTGAACCGAATAAAAACCTAACCTAGTACATTTTCATCTATTGTTATATTATATTTTTAAGATTGTTGTCATGACACTAATATCCTCATTAAAGTAATTTTTAAATTTGTAAATTGAAGAATTTATCATAAAAATATTAAGGAACAACTTTCATTTGGAAAAATCGTAATAATATTGATTTTGTAGGCTCCGGAAAGCTACGATCATGATTCCTTAAAGCAGCCAATCCCGACGCAAATGGAACGTTTACGTCAACCACTTCTGCTTCTTCTGTTCTTGAAGGTAAGCAAGAGCGGAAAATTGACGCGAGAAAACATCGTTCAACACTGTTCCTTGGGGTCAGGTCTCTAGCCGCGGATGACCTCACGTGGCAGACGGGACAGTTGCTGATGAAGGTTTCACCTCTGGATGCTTTTTTTTAGAGCTACCAATCTTTTTAGAATGTTATGAGGAACAGTGTTGACGGACCAGACGAAGTGATCCCAGAAGAACAGCCTTTTGCATCCGGTTCGCGATGGAATGAGCCTGACGCTGGCAAGCCGGAATCTTGCCGATTAT
Organism: Andricus kollari; assembly: GCA_932074435.1. NCBI lineage: Eukaryota > Metazoa > Arthropoda > Insecta > Hymenoptera > Cynipidae > Andricus > Andricus kollari. The sequence continues at coordinate 20,854 of CAKNWW010343539.1, forward strand.
GAGAACTACAAGATGGACTTTGTAGCCTTGGTACAGCCTGCTCAGCTCGAAAAGAAGTGCTTGATATTTCAGTCGTTTTTCTTCCTCCTTTGCCGTGACATTACCATCGACTGGTGCCGAGAATTCAATCACGTAACTGATCTCGGTCTTCAGATCTTGGAGGAAAATATCAGGCTACGCAGCACTGATACGTTGAGTGTTGGAAAATGAGAAATTCCAGTAGATCTTATACTGATCATAACAAGCCTCGGTGGCTCAGAGGATAGCGCGTCAGACTTTCCATGCAGGAGGTCTGGGGTTCGATCCCTGAGCCGTGTACCAATGGAAATTTTTTTATGTACTTCTGACGGGGCTTCGGTGGCTCGGAACCCACCTTAAACTGTAGGTCCCCTCAGAAAAAGCTGGTGTCTTGCCAAGGATAAATGGGCTCTTTCGAGGGCCTAGCCTTGGGGGTCGAAGCCGATTTTGAGAAGACTCGAAAATGAGTCAGCAATCTTTTCTTGTGCTTAGGGCACCTACAGGGGAACCACGCTCGATGGTCGCTGGCCAATTTCGAGTAATGAACACACACTTACATAACACACCAGGACAGTGCTTCGAGTCTGTGCATCTAACTGATGACCTCAGAGGGGTCGCTCCGTCCACCCCAAGTCTGGCCGCATCCTGTCTCCTGCGGCCTACTAGGGAGGCTGCCGAATGTCAGAGTGGGTGAGGATCACATTGCCTGATCAACAAAGTTAGGACGTCATTTACTGTGCGATAAGTATGACTGGCACCTGAGAGGTATAATTTCAGAATGTTGTTAACAACGAAACCAACCGAGATCCAAAAACACTCGGCGAAGATAGCCGGATTCGGACTACTGCCTTGAGAATAAACACGGGTGTGGCTCAATAGGCTTCATAGCTTGAGCGCCAGGGGGGCACCTCACGGGACCCCCCTTGACATTACAACTAACTAACTAACTACACTGATCATTCTCCACAACAGACTTGAGTTCCCCTGGGCGTATGGCAAGACGGGTAATAGATCAACAGCATAGAAGTGCCTAAGATGGTAATATAACACTTTTAGAGCCGCATTGTGTCTCTCTATGTACTTGTAACGTGCATACTTTAAGCATCTACTGAGAACATGTCCAAGTGTTTCTGGCTCTTGCTTACAGGCTCGTATGATGCCGTAGAATTTACCATGAAGGGGCTTCTCAGCATGTTTTCTTAGTAGAAGCGTATCTTATGCTTCCTGTATACGACTTTTGAGCACCGAAGGTGATAGTGATGCTAGGCCATGTGTAGTATCCCTGGAATCAAATGGGAAGTCAAGCTGCTCTGCGGCCCTATCTGCGGCACGGTATAGAAACGCCGCAACATTGACGACTTCATGTTGATGTACGAGTCGCATGAGAGAATCTGCACTATTTAGAGGTAGTATATTCGAGGTACGGAAGATCTAGGATGACGACTTCGATGGATTGTCATCATCTTGCGTGTGCTTCGGTCAAGTTGCTTCAACTCATCGACGTGCCATTTTACTGCACCAAATGTATAGAGCAGTATAGGAACGGCCAGCATATTGATCACCTGAATCTTATTCTTTCCAGATAATTTGGAAGCCCAAATTTCTCTGAGTATTTGGCGATACCTTTTTACAAGGGCCGTTTTTAACACACGCACATTTTGGGTTTCCGCTTGCGATATTCCAAGATATGTATACGTTTCTCCATTACCAAGATGTTAAATGATATTTCCGCCTATGAGTTGAACATCCTGATCGTCACGCGATGGTGTAGTTTCTAGTCGGCCAATCGCTTTAGAGTACATATTAACCGCCTCCACAAGGATGTTAAGATCCTCTTTCGAGGAAGCAAACAGTTTAAGGTCGTCCATGTATAAAACGTGGTTGACCTTATATTCTTTTCTGTTCGGCGGGCCACATAGTTATCCAGAGCTTTTGCCTCGGAGGACAATAGATAGAGGCAAGAGAGAAATGCAGAAAAGTATCGGACTTAGAGAGTCTCCTTGGAAGACCCCCCTCTTGTATGTGATATAGCTGGTAGTCACTTGTCTTTTGTCAGATGTTATAAATCTTGTCCGCCACAAGAGCATAAGCTCTTTTATGCATCTCACTATTTTTGGATGCACCTCCAGGTACTCAAGGAGCTTAATAAGTAGTTCATGATTCGTGTTATCGAATGCCTTACGGCAGACAATCTAAGCCATGGACAGATTGCGTCGATACCTCATCGAGTCTTGGGTGACACACCTGTCTATTAACAGGTCTCCCTGCTACCTGCCAGCCCTCTCTTGCATCCATGTTGTTCAACTATTGCACTCCATACCGGCTCGATAGATGTTAATATCCTCTATTTGAGGATACCAGTGAATAGCTTGTAGTTGGTGTTTAAGCAAGCTATGGGCCTGTAGTTCTGTGGACTTGAAAAATCTCCGCTCTTAGGTATCGATACCGTGCGTCCTTCCACTAGCCACTGCGGGATGGGTTGTTTTCCGTTTAAGGAAGTAGTAAACATACGAGCTAGATGTTGGTGCGTAGAAGTGAACTTCTTCCACCAAAAGTTGTTGATTTTATCTGACCCTGGCGCTGAAAAGTTCTTCGTTCTAGCGATAACTTTCTTCACTTCTTCAGCAGTAATTAGTGGACACTCTTCCTCTGAAGCCTGCAACCTTTGCCTTTGGCAAAAGTTACGAAATAATGATATATCTGAAGCGTCTTCATTTATCTGATAAGTATCTCCATACACTTTCTCCCAGAAGACTTTAATCTCTTCTCGGATAGGCGGATTTTTAACGGCACGTGACGTTTTATTGAACAGATGAAAAGGATGAGTTGAAAAGGTGGAATTTCCCTGAGTCCATTTTACTCGTCGTTCAAGGCGATGTTTCGCTGTTGAAAGAGATCTTATTTTTTTCGTCCAGTGCTGCTTGATGGTCAACAGTTTACACTTGTTCAGCGTATGCTTTGCTTTCCTTAAGTTTCGAGCAAGTGCCCTAACTTTTGGAGTGAATTTTTTATTTGATGTTATGTAGCCAATCACGCACTGAATATTTGATGCATGCCGTCTTGCCGTTTCAATTTTAAACTGAAGCTGTGCAATACGCTCGCGAGTCTTACTCAGGCGTACTGAAGTATCTATACTTCTATTGTCGCTAAGCAGGGAGACCGCCTTCTCGTAAACAACACAGTTCAGATTCCAGAGATTAACATCTTCGGGGAGCAAATAGGGGAGAACATTATTAGCTTCAAATAATTTGTCCATCCTGAGAAAGACTTTTTGGTGGATAGATCTCCTACTTCTCATGTTGGCATTATCGGCTATCTGTACAGGTGGTCTTGCTGGAACGGGTGGTATGTTCGCTGGAGGATGTTGCTCTTCTTATTGCCGATAAAGAGCTTCATATCCGTTTTTGCGCAAAAAGGATACCTGATCTCTTAAATACTGAGGCTTTTTATGAGCATATTCCGGGTGCATATTGACCCAACGTTCATGTAACCTCTGCATGAATTCTCTTCGCGCCGGTGAGCTTCTTTGCCAACAGGTAAGGATGTCCGTCCTGAGTCGGTTCGGTTCTATTACCACTCCCAACTGAACCAGGGCCTCCATCCGAGAGAGGTCTATTGTGGGTGGCACTGCGCGATACTGGTGACGTAATCGCATAATTCGTTGCGTTTGGGAGTTAGCCCAATGCTGCGTGGCTGACTGCAAGAGCCGCAGCTCTCGGGCGGTGGGGTAGCCATATCCCTATATTATTTATGTAATGATTTTTTGCATTTTGAAAAAGCTTGCCGTGCGACATCAGCACCACAATAATATATAAACAAAATTCAGCTCTTTTAATGGCGTTGTACATATGTGAAGACGTAAGGGAACGCCTAAACGAAGTAAGAATAATTATGCATTCCGCCGCGATTGGGGTAATTTTACTGCCTTAGGTGAGAGAATATCATTGTTCAGGACATAAAGTTAATGAGATATATTAATATGATTCATGGGCGAGGAAATACGTGCCATATAACGTGCTGAGAGATGAGCGGCTTCTTGATCGATCAACATATTTACACCGGACATAGAACCAGTCTGTTCCTAATTCAGCCTTTCAAAGATTTTAGAAAAAAGTATATTTTTGATTAAAAAGTAATAAAAGCACTTTCTTAATGGGAAGTAATCTTTATTTTCTACAAATATTATAATTTTAGAATCTAGGACATTGTTGAAAAACCTGGAAAGGCCATAACACATGTTTCCTAAGTAGGGTAATCATGTGCAAACGTGTTAAAAGACATGTGTGTTTCATGTCAGTTAACCTGATCAGGGCCACACTAGGAGTAAGGCAAACTGGCCAGAACCTTACCAGGTTCACATCAAGATTTCTGTACGGGCTGTACCTTCTACAATATTTCCCACTAGATCTTCGTGCCGAAGTATGTGTCCCATCAATATATCACGTCGTTTCTTCATCACAGTGTACAAACTTCTTATGTCTTAAATCAATTCTAATACCTCTTCGTTTTTCACTTTGGGTACTGATTTTATCTTCATCGTAGGTTTTCAGTTCTTCTTAAGCCTTAAATCTATATTAGATGTTATGGTAACCTTGCCTTTTGCGTGAAAACCTTATTTCTTTTTGATATTCGTGAGACCACATTATGTTTTGGCCGCCCGTCACTTGTGATGTTACTGAATTAGAACAACATTCAACATGCCCGCTGCAACTAAAATTTCTCTCTTTAATCACAAAATATGTATGTATGTATATTTATTGGCTCAAAGAAAACAAGATTCTGTGGCAAGGGAAGGCCACTATTACAAAAATCAGTAAAATTAAGATAAATATCGAAATGAAAGAAAAGTTATAATATCGTATGTACAATAGGTTGTTAGGTCATACTGGTTGAGTTCAGGCAGTGTACTATTCGAATAGAGAGAATGCTCTCATTTTTAAACATGTACTTATAAAGTTGTATATCGAGCGAAGCATTCCAGGGTTTATATTTGACAATAAAAAGTGAAGATTGTTCTCGGTTATCATACCAATGTTACGCAAGTAATTATTTCTAATCGGCGAGTAGATTTGACATTTGGTGAGGATTAATCACAAAATATAAAAAACATAATATATGCAAACGCTGTTTGGATCATTAGTAAAACTGATCATTCTTATTATTATTATTCTTATTACTATCCTTATTATGCCTTCGTGAATATAGAATAGAATTACCAAAGTGTCTTCAATATTGCTATAGAATTGTACTAGTACACATATATAATTAATTATATATAATAGAATTAAAACTACACTATACAATTCTATAATAAGAAATTTTGATCTTAAAACGTAACAAGGATTGGTTAAGTACCTCCAGTAATAATTTTGATATTAATTGTGACGATTATAGGTCATTTTTTGGATAAACGAGATAAAATCTATCTAATGCCTAGAACCGTAATTTATGTATACAATTTGTTTATAACAATCACATTTTTTCATAAAATAACAATATAGTTCAATAAATTATCACTGGAAAGCCAAACAATGCACGATTAAATAAAAAGT
>CAKNWW010343539.1:26523-39128 GCA_932074435.1 Andricus kollari
AAAAAAATGGACACTTACAATATTTTTCAAGCTTATGCATCTGTCTTACCGAAAATCATATTTTCATAAAATCAGTAAGTTTATGAACTTACTTTTTTCCAATATCAAAACGAGTTTGCTCATACAAATAAGGAATATCGATGCGTGTTAAACAGGTCATGAAGTACATCAAACACAACAGTACTGTTGTGTTTCAAATATCAAAAGAACTTTCCTTAAATAAAAAAGGCAAACCATTTTTAAAATTTTATAAATCGGTATTGGTAGGTCATGAAAGATCATGGAAGGTTCACCAATCAACAATAAGTCAATCTGATTAAAAATCTTATCAGACATTTACATCAATTGGAACTACAATTCGTCCCTATCTTATTGGCTCTTGTACTTTTTGAAATACACTGAAACTTGGAATTATGACTGGTTTCGAGCATTGCTTGCAGTGCTCTTGGCAATAAATTCAGACACTCCGAACGTAAACAGGCAGGGGCGCGTCAATCATTTCTGTTGGATTAGAACGCATGACGTAACCTGATGCAACTAAGGAGCGGAGAGTGCGACCCTCCTCCTTGTTTATTACGCTTCACTGAGCAAGCCTCCCTTGCTCCGCACATCCATACATTCCGAGGCCATCAGTTCTCGGAAGGACATAAGCTCGGACGCCATAATTGCAAGTTCCAGTGCATGGTTAACAGAAGAAAGCTACTCACATACGCACACACGCACATACACGCGCGGACATGTTTTAAATTGAATTTTTGAGTTCCTAGGGTCAAATTGTATTTAAATATGTCAAAATAGTAGATTTGAAAATTTACCTTATAACGAACCTCACTCCAGGTTTAGTAATGCAATGGTTTAGTAGCAACCATTAAGTTTTGTGCAAAATTATAAACAAAATTTTTAGTGATTTCATAATTACTACAAATTCTCTAGAACTCTATTTGGTTTGCTTTAATGAACAATAAGGGGATGGGGTATTATCGAATACACTATCCTAGGTAACCCCCAACCCTTTCGACACAACTTATCCCATGGAAGCCAAAATATCTCTCGGGACAGTACCTTATGCCTCGAAACACTGCCATTTATCGGTGCCCTTCCTATTCCACGGAACCCACCTATCCCTCGGGACCTCGTTTATCCCACGGGACCGTGCCTATTCCCGGATCCTACCTATCCCACAGGACCGCTAATATCCCACAAGACCTCCACTATCCCACAAGACCCTTCTTATCCCTCGAGAACCCAGGTATCTCACAGTACCAATCTATCCCTCAAAACCCCACTAACCCATTTGGCACACAACCTATCCTATGAAACTCTATCTATCCCTCGGGACCCTTCTTATTCTATGGAACCGCCTTATCTTACGAAAACCCTTTTATTCCTCGGGACCCCACCTATCCTTCCGAACCCTAGCTATACCACGGGAGCCACTATCCTTCAAACTTTTCCTATCCCACGCGACCCAACATATCCCACGGAACTTCACCTATTCCTTGGGACCGCCTATCCCTTATGAGTACAGCTATTCTTCAGGACCCTACCTACTACTAGGAAATATACTTGTAACTCTGGAATATACTTATTACTCGGGACAACACCTATCCGACAGAAACCCACCAATCTCACGGGACCCTAGCTGTCCCACTGGACTAAAATTAATAAAAATGACGTACAATGTTCATTTTAGGTTAAATAAATATATAAAAGTTAAAAGATACACATTTGAAATACTTTTTCGTGACATGTTGATCTTCGAAATGTAGTTTTATATTTACCCTCTGTATAAACGTTTCGCACCACTTAAAAAGAAATTAATTATCATACTTAACAATAATAATAATTTTTGTTTGCGTATTAAATATACCCTTTTTATTAGCCGCAGGTTTGAGTATTTTTTCCCATTTTTTATTTATTGAAAACTTTTTTCCATTCTTCATCCAGCTCTCATCCTGTACTACCTGATAATACTATATGCGGACGTAGCATGAAAAGGCCCCTTCTGTGTAGAAATTTCTCGTGGATCTAGTCGGGACCCGAATAGGGCAGTGTCAAGGCGGTCTAGTACAAACGACCCACTGAGCACCATCCAGTCACATGAGACGAACGAAAAAAAGATTTATTTGAATCAAACATGTACATATAATAGCATTTAGGTATAGAAGGTATAACTTTGTAACAATTCTGAAATATACGTAGACTGCGTTGGGAGCATGATTACTTATTAATAAAATGTTTGAGTGGCCAGTACTACATGACTCTCCTATATAGGCGGGAAAATGACGAACTGCCGTCTATGAGCATTTGGATCATCTCCTCTTATACTTTGCGACTCCTATATTATTATTTTCCTCTATTATTTCATTAATTTCGTACGGTATATATCTAGGTTGAACAACAATGATGATAGGGTCTAAGTCTCGCTCCCTTCGTAATATTCGCTTCAGCTTCCTCAATATCAATCTTTATTACCCCAGTTTGATTCTTATGTAGGTTATAGATAACTCTCCTATCACTATATCTTCATCCGCATAGTTTCATTATTCGAAATAGCTTGGTCCAAATAACACTACCAAACTCTTTTTCTAAATCTACGAAATTCTACGAATGTCTATTCCATCTTGAATTAATCTTACTAGAAGTGCTTCTCGTGCTTCCCTCTTTGATCTTCTTAAAGTTATTCTTCTATCCTCTTGTCTATACTTCTTTACAATATTCGCTTTAAAATATTCGGTGCATATGAGGTTAAGTTAATGGGGCGGGTCTCATAGTTCTCGCAGATTAATTTTATAAAGACCAAAACTAAATCTATTTATAAACTATGTGATAGAATGTTCAGCTAAAATTATAAAAATATGTGGAAATGCATAAACTCTAACTCGAATTTGTTATAGAAATTTACATACTATCAGTTTCCGGTCATTTGAATAATGTCCTTTAAAGCCATAGAACCCCCAATCGATTGAATACCGTAAAACTAATATGAAATAATGGCTTATTTATATTTCTATTAATGAGGGACTGTTATAATCGCCAAAGGGCATCAAGAATAAAATAACCTTTTTGCGTCTTCTTAAGATAAAATATACTAAATATTTTGATAAAAAGTTTGAAAGTGTCATTAAAATTATAAACTTATTCATTTATAAAAGTTTTGACCGATCATTGCTGGTGTTTATAAATTCAAATTTTCATTTAAATATTAACGCGATGTCATCACACAAAAACACCTCTGCAGTTAATGGAATCACGCACAATAAATCAATCTTACTGAGATAATAAATTAACTAAGAAACGAATAGGCGAATATGCTGCCATGATGTTTATTAATTTTTTCCAATTTGAGCGACATATTTAAAAATTACATTAAAGAATATAATTATAAGCTCAATTCCAAAATTATACATTATGTCCTCAATTACTGAAAACCGTTGAAAAACAAATTTTTGAAAATTTGATCTTTATGTATTTGTCATTCTCACCTTTTAATGCTGACTATGTCTTTTTTTTTAACAAATTAGATATATTTTTTTTAATTTAAAGGATTTCAGTCGTGATTATTAATATTTCAAAACTTATTCAAAGTAGGCGACCTGCTTGAACAAGAAAGGGTTTTGTAGCCTATTTAAATATAGTATTTAAAATATTCAACTTTTATATCTTCTAATAAAAGTTATGTATCAATAATCTCCAAAATCGTGACTTACTTAATCGTGATTAAGTTTTGACTAACTTATCATGACTAACTTGAACTTGATCAACTTGTCGTATCTAACTTAATCGTGGATAACTTAACCATGACTAACATATAATAGTATTAACTAACTTAGTCATGACCAACATAGTCGTGACTTACTGACTTACCTTGACTAACTCAGCCATGATTAACTTAGTCGTAACTAACGTTAGCATGACTAACTTAACCTTAACTTAGAAGTACGATGGACGGATGGACACTTCACCGAAAGTATAAGGGTGTCACGCTGGGACTACGAAAGAAAAGATTATATGATTTCTTATAAAAAAAACTCAATTTACAAAATCTACCGGTATAAATATTTTCTGACAGACATATGAAAGTAATTTTAAGTAGTTTTAAGAAGCCAATAAATATCTACCTATTAGCAAAATTAATAAGATAATAATTAATCAAAACATGAGTTCGGATATTCAACTTTTGGACAACGTCCCGTACATAATTTTGAAATCGAATTTTCTTCAAGGATTTCTTCCAAGGTCTTCAAATAAATGTTTAATCTATCTTTTTCCTTATTTCAAAATAACCAGGATTTTAAATTCACCCTCGCTCTTAAAATTACTTATTCATATAAATAACAATTTACCGCTTCCTGACAATTTGAACCAAGTTTTCAAAATGCAGATTAACTTTAGATTGACATCGTTCCCTAACAATATGGAATATTAATGAAGTATTAATTGCAGATAGAACGGTAGCAGTCCCTTGTGAATAACTTTAACATAATATATGATAATATTCTGAAAACAGGAATTTAATTTAATACGCTGAACGGTTTTGCAATAAATTCATCCCACACTCAAAGTTATAAAATAGAACACTTATAATCCACAATCCAAAATCACAGTTCGCTCTTAACTTGAAACCTAGTTTGAGTATTTCACGTTCTCTCTTGCGGTTCTGTGAAATTTCGAAGCCCAATTTAAATTTTACCCGAAGCCGCTAAACCCGCCTAACCGACTTTCTCGACTTTTTCCCCACATTTTCCGGTTTTTGATTTCTCGGTTGAATAAAATCTTTAGAAAGGTTCGTGATGCTGCTGACCTGAAAGTACAAATGAACGGACATTAATTTAATTAATTAAAATTCTCTGACTTTCTCTGCTACGGAATTGTTTTTAATTTGTTCCATGAATTTAAGACTAATGATATTTATTTACTGAATAACACAATCATACAAATTAAATCATATTTTTTAAAATAATCCTAATTCAAAAAGTTATAGTGATAACAAAATTGTGAATAATAAAACTGAAAACTCCCCAATTTTGACAATACTATTACAGAAGCGAATTTTATGGTGAAAAAATTCGAAATAATTAACTATGCAGAACTTAATAAAAGTTTAGGAATAAGCTATGAAAGGGACAAAAGGCGAAAACATTCCCAGTGTGGTTACATTTGTTCAATTCGGGAAATTGTTGCTTTATGATTTATTTATTTATTTTTGCATAGTTGATTATTTTGAATGTTTGTTCTCCATTAAATTCGCTTCTGTAATGGTATCGTCAATATTTGGGATTTTTCAGCTTTATTATTTACAATTTTTTATAATTATAACTTTTTTAATTAGGATTATTCTTAAAAATATGTTTTTATTTATATAATTGTAAAGAACACTAAGACAGTGCATTTTTTCAAATTCTTAGATTTTTTAAATAAATTGTTTAGTAATTTTTTTGTAGACTTTCTTTTATTTATATTTTTGTGAAGAACACTAAGACCGGGAGTTTTTTCAAAATTTTAAATCTTTTAAATATATTTTTTCAAAATACTATGAAATTTGATTATACGTTTTTAGCTGTCTCACATTTTTGACCGACGATCTTCCTTTACATATAAACAAACATAAATGGATGAATAAAGTACATTTCATGAAAGAATGTCATCGCATAACCTTTAAAAAATTATTTTTTTCATTTTAAAACTTCATTTAAGCCATAGAGCCCATAGAGGGTGAACTAATGAGTGAACGTCGAATAGAGTCGGGAAATAAGACACCGATCGCTTCGAACGACGTTGTCATGCTGAGGAAAAATAAGGCGCGCAGATGTGCGCAGATTTTTAAGAACGAAAAGAGTAATATGGCCATTAAACCAACCCTCCCGTTCACATCATATTTTTATACTTTTTCTTTTTCAAAGATATCGAAAATTTGAAGACGAGGTATACAAATTTTTACATATAATTCTTCCGCAAGCCGTACGAAATGTTTGTGCCAAGTTTGAGATGCGTATGTATTGTGATTTAGGGTAACCCTCATCACAGAGGATTTTTACATGAACCGTATAAACTTCGGGTTTTAGACCCATTGGCGTGGGGCACCAGCAGTTTAAAAAGTACTCGGTTTGCTTTGACATTATGAGATCAGAAAAACAGGCTCAATCTTCTCTTAAAGGTTATCAATACTTGCGCAAAGTAAAATAATCATGATAAGACATTTGAAAATATTATATTGACTCATTCAAAAAAATACGTGATAAGTTTAGGCGCCAAAGTATCAAAGTATCATTCTCCATATTAAGAACAATGGCAGATTCATCACGTTGGGGAGGGGGGTCTGAAGTTCCTGAAAAACTTATCACGTATTTTGTGAATAACCCCTAACGTACATTTTCATCCTCGGAAAAACGTTGATTTACAATAAGTATTCAGCGTGTCTATCAAGTTCGCAAGATTTTCGCTTTTTTTCCTAAAAAGGCTGCACGACTATCCACGGCTTTCCTTGTGATTCAACTTTATTTTTGCTTCACACGAACGCATTATCCCGTCCCCCTCTCTTTAATGTGATGTAATATGTGGTCGCTCCCTTACCGTTCTTGCAATTTGTTTGTCACTTTCTCGATTTTCATCCGGGAAAGCAAATTCCCATTTCTTGTTTTCAAAAGCGAAATGATGGACCACTTGAAGTAGAACACTTCCTTTTCAAAAATCCCATAAATTACAAAATTTTAGAAACTGAACTTTCGGATATGTTTTGAAAAATTTTAATATACATTCTTTTATAATCGGAAATAGAAAACATAAAATGAACATTTTATCGAATTATAGGCTCCAATCATGGAAAACGTTCCTATTGTCGATTTTGAAGATCCAGTTCTTCGTCTTTTCACTATTATAGCATTTATACTAAATTTTTGTTTTCAGCGGCTTACTTAGAACTTTTTTAATGCCTTTAAATAAAAATGAAAAAATAAAACATGGATATTACACGCTAATGTTGGAAAAAATTAACTGTTTACTCAAAAAATGTCCCTGGCTCGCTAGTTAGTTCCTCAACCCGATATGATAGACCAGATGAAAAGAATTTCCATCTTTTATTGAAGCATATGAAGTTCAAAGATTTTAGTTTGAATGTGATCAGCAATGAAAATTAAACAAATTTATATCTTTCAAACAGCCCCCTCCCCCCAACTGCAATGCATTTGACCGTGAGAAAGTTTCGTATGGATAGCTAAGTTCTGCATTACTGAGAGCGCTACAATATGATACGTCCTAAAAACGTTCCTTGGACGTACAAGTCAAAAGACGTTATTTAAACCTTTCAAAAACTGTCCTAAGTCAGACCAAATAATGTCCTAATAACGTTTCATGTTCCAAATACGTCCCTAAAACGTCTCTGGAACATCGTATGTTTAAGAAATGTTATTTAGACTGACTTAGGACGTTTTTGAGACGTCCTAATGATGTTCTTTAACGTTTGTACCCACTAGGTGATGTGTCGCATATAAGCGCATTACTTTTTCAAGCAATCACAAAAGTTATAAGCCACTAAAAATAATTAATATTTATTTATTTATGGCATAGAGAACATAAAAGTAATTTCGTAAAAGCTTCAAAAAAATTATATGGAAAGTAAATATAATTTAGCGCAATATCACAGAATAATCGGGGGGGGGGGGGGCGTAGATATTGAAATTGATACTGATACTGACGTTATTATAATCTCGCGATCAATTTCACAAAAATTGCAAAATAATATTTGACGCTGTCGATTTCTTCAGTAATCTGAAAACTCCGAGAATTTCGTGCGGGGACATTTTAAAAACCGGAAACGTCCGAGAACGAAGAGTAGGAAAAGCTGTATTATGACCGAGAATGTAATTCCAAAACCAATACAAAATGGCGGGTTATTTCCGGGTAAAAAAACGCTTAATCATCACAATTTGGTTCCCCCCCCCCCCCCCCGTGATATTTCGCTAAATTAATATTTATTTTCCACGTAATTTATTTTGCGGCTTCGAAAAAATAAATTTTCTACTCTTCATGCCACCAACAAATAAATATTTATTTATTTTTGTGGTTTATAACCTTCTTAGCAGTTTTAATCAGCTTGTGTGCGAAACATCAGTGACAGGATTTTTTTGGGATTTATTGTATTGTAGCGCCCTCAGTAGTGCAGAACTGCAAAGTTTGTCACGGTCAAATGAATTGCTGTTTGGAGAGCCTGCTTTTAAATTGGAAAAGTGTTTTATGAAATTAATTATTTGAAATGAATGAATTATTTAAAATGAAAATCATGAATTTTTAAATTGAAATCATAAAAATGTAATCAGCTGTAATGAGTTCTAAAATGAATTACATACAACAAAAAATGTTATGTAACGCGGGTTATCAGCGTCTTTGTAGTACTGAAAGTATCCGTTTAAAGAACAAGAGGTTTGACAGCGAGTGCGCATGTGCGCAGTACGATAATGAGTCCACAATAATTGCAGGAGCCTTAGAAGCTCATAATCATACTCCGCACATGCGCATTCGGTGTCTCCAGCATGCGATTATGGCCGCGTCAACCTAACCTCAAATGACATATGTGATAAACTTGTAAATCATGCCTTTGTTACTTAAAGTATCGTGTGCACCAAGGAAGCAAACGTCTTCTGATCATCCTAGGTACACAATATACTATAATCGGAAAATGGCAAAAAAATTGGTTTCAAAAATAAAAAAAGTTTATATACGCAACTTTAATTTGAAAATAATGCAGATTTAAATGATTACCAAGTTTTAAGTGTTTGAATCAAGTATTCGCTATTGTACACTGAGATTCATAAATGCCTTCCCTCCGGTATGAAGTTGGGTTTCGAAAAAGCGATGATTTTCTACGTAAATAGTAAATTTTTTCATTCAATTTATAAAGAAATTCATCATATTTTCCAAACCTAACTTCAAGCCGGAAAGAAGGCATATATGAATTTCAGTGTACACACTCAGAAAACGATTTTGCTGAATCAACCAAAATTTGTTTTATTCAACCAACTTTTCATGTATATCAAAGAAAATTTGTTTCTGAGTGCAGTTGTTAGTATTTAAAGTTAAAAGAACGGTCAATTAGATTCGTGTGCAGTACCGGCTAGAATTGTCAGTCCGCTAAAAAAAAAGTATTGATAACCGACCTAAGACCCGACCTTTTTCCATTTTTGACCAATTTTCGATTCTCAATTCCACTTTCTGCTCTCTTCAGGGAAGTGAATGAAAAAATTGAAACTTCACTCAATCAAAATTTAAAATCTTCTCTTTAAAATGAAATCACGATTATGATGAAATATTGAATGGTTCTCGAATTATTATGAAAAATTTGGATGCGTGCCTAAGACGAAAATCGGTCGGTCGAAAATATCTTTGGGTCGAGTGTTGACCGCAGTCTTTCGTCTGTTCTTTCCCATGCGTTACAAAGATGGAAGTCCGACTGCCGCTCAACGAACTGATTTTCGCCTTGGGCATGCTTCCACATTGTTCATGATAATTTGATAACCAATAAATATTTCCTTATGTTCTTGGTCTCGTTTTAAAGAGGAGATTTTAAACGTTAATTTAGTGAATTTTCAATTTTATCCATTCACTTCCCTAAAGCATGCGGAAAGTTAAAATTTCAGAATCGAATATTGGTCAAAAACGGAAAATACCTGTAGGTCTCTAACAAAAAGGCTCATAGGTAATTTTGAGGAAAGTTTTAATAATTGTATCTTCGTTTCTTCCAAAAGGCAAACTGCATTATTGTATTTGTTGTTCTTTCGACGAAAATAAAAAATAAAGGCATACTAACGAATGATAAGAGATTTTTACTTTTGCATGAAAAACACGTTAAAGCCTTATTCAATTTGCAGCAGGTTCGAAAGTCCTGCAGAAGCTAGAACTTGCTCGTTTAGTTAATATTTTACTTTTAAGTGAATGTTGTCCTGCGATGTTGGTAAAGCAGAATACACAAGGGAGATGAAACTTTGTTTAGACGCCTTGTGTAAGGCACAGCACGTAATCTTATTTGAGTGGGTTTGGACTGCGTTTGGACACGATGCATAATTGGAAGCTCCCTTGGTAATTCAACGTTATGCTGCTGCTACTAAACATGAATTGCATTGGATCTAGATGTGCATTTGTTGAATATACCATGAAACCTGATACTGTACGATCGATTTACAGGTATCCTTCCTCGCATAGAAAATCTCCTTTTGTCACTGGAAATTGCGACTCACTATCAAATATTACATTTCACAATAATGCAGTCATTGCATCCTTATTAAATTTCACCTTATCCGATATCATCATTATTATTGTAGACTGGTAACATTTTCTGAAAAAGGCTACATCCAACGATCTGCACGTATTTCCTGTTCCAAATTACTGCGCGTAAATCGGGTGGAGTTCCGCGTGGAGTTCCATGCTGAATTCCCTTCGAATTTCTACGCGGATGTTTTTAATTAGAAATACTTTTAGGGAAAAGTAATTTATAACCCAAGCGAAAAAAATATATATAGTTTATATATAGTGTGAAGTATTATATATAATATTCATTTTTGTAAACAAAAAATGTATAAAACAATTGAATATTATATAATAACACAATGTATAAACTATATATAATTTGTCCGCCTGGAAACAATCATAAGTATGTAGTTTCAACAAAAAGAGTTCACTTTTTTCCCACTGTACTGGGAAAGATCGCTTGTATGATTTCTCAAAATAAATGCATATTCTGCTCCATTCTTTAGGGGAGTAAGGTGCTATTCGAAGCAGGGAAGAATTTTTCGTGGCATATCATATGGATGCGGAAATTGCAAGTGTTCTTTTAGACACTTGGATGCATCTAACAATGCCAGAAAGAAACATGTGGGAAGTGAACGTGCTGTGTATGCACAACAGGATTTTACCCAAAGTAAACATTGATGTAGCTGACTAAGTCTGCAAAGCATTTTGCTTAAGCCACAAGAGTTGGGGTGTTGGAGAGGTTCTTAGAACTTTCGAGATAAGTTTTGCAATCCTTGATGCTTTTCGCAGCTAGGACTCCATTGCCTTAGCTGACTAGCTTTGATCTGCCTTTGTTATTAGATTCAGAAAATAATAATAAAGTTTTTCTATTTTTTTTTAGGTTTTGCTTAATCTGTAAAATTAGGCATGCTACTTTTATCATATCACTTGATTGGATTACAAAAATTTGTCCGTAACTGATGATATGTACCCGGACAGCCCCGTGCAGACTATTCAAAAATCTAACTCTAACAAAAATGCTTTCGACATGTTGAGCTGTAACCATCTTAAACCTGACAAAAAAATGAGCTTCCTCATTCTTTTTTTTATAAGAGATCCTTACAAGCCACTGAGCATCGGTGTCTCAGGCGGTTAGGCGCTCGGACTTCACGTTAGAGGTCCATGGTTCATTCCCCCCACTATGCATTTGGCTGCAACCCAGTCCGTACACGGTTGGGTAAAAAAAATAGGCTTAACCATAATGTCATATAATAGGGGGGGGGGGGGGCTCAAGTCATCCATAGCCCATTTAGCCCTTTCTCAACCAAAAACTCCAATTCTTAACTTAAAAGTATTATGAGACAAGTTCTGCTTTACATTTAGTTACATTGGACCAGTAATAAACAATTTATTTAATATTTATAAATATTTTTTATAATCAAATATCATTTAATCAGATAGTTTGAATTAAACACTGCGTCATTTCCGTTTCCATTTTGTGGAAAAATGGCGTGTCCCTTGTGAAATATGTAAATTAGTTTTTATAATAAATGTTTACAAAAATTATATAAATTATTCAATACTGGTTCAATGTAATGTTATGGCATGCAGGACGTATTTAGTAACACTTGTTAAGAAACGGTACTTTTAGGTTTAAAAAGGTCTAAATTGCCTTGTTCAGTATTAACTCGCTTCAGTAGTGCTGCTTTACAACCTAACCGTTTCTGAAAGGGTATTCGGAGTAGAAAGTAAGACTGTTTCACAAATTAGGTTATTCCTACATTTTCAAATAGCAGACGGTCAAAATAGTAATATAATTATTTATTGGCTCTAAAATTGATTTATAAAGTTTTTCTGGTAATTCAATTGATATTTAGATAAAATTAAGGTCGAGTATTCTGTTCCGGCAAAATATGCCGGATTTTAATTTTCTCGTCCGGCATATTTTGCCGGATTTTAATTTTCTCTTCCGGCATATTTTATCGTGTACTAAATTGAAGTCCAAATAATTTATTATGAATTCCAAACGATTTATTATTAATTCCAAACAATTCTAGATTAATTGCAACGATTTAAAAAATTTATTTTTGCAAAAATATGTCGGACAATAGAAAATTAAAGGGTAATCTTGAAGACAGGTGGAGGTTATGTGTCATCTTTATATATCTGTATTCCTTGCCGGATCTTAATTTTCTCTTCCGTCAGATTTTGCCGGATTTTAAAGTTCTCTTCCGGCATATTTTTAATAACGTCATAATTTTCCGTAAATTATCATAAATTTCCACAAATTTTCACAACTTTCGTAAATTTTAAGAAATTTCATAAATTTCCACAAACTTCATAAATTTCCACAAACTTCATAAATTTCAACAAATTTAATAAAT
>CAKNWW010343570.1:0-10429 GCA_932074435.1 Andricus kollari
TCAATCGAAGTAATGGAAAAAATGGCAGATACCATAATTTCTTAAAAATATTGCGATTTGAATGAAACTCAGTTTCATAAAGCTTTAAAGGTTACCGAATTCGAATATAACCTCAAAATTAAAAAATGAAGCATGCAATGTGGACAGAGATGATCTCTGATGTGGATTTGCATGCAATCCATGAAACTTATAGTTTCGTAATATTTTTGAGGTTATAAAATTCAAATCTAACCACCGAAGAAGAGCAGAGCCGTGAATTTTATTGCCTCCACTTTCATTTTCCAAGTTTTCAGGCCGATATATTATTTCGTTTGGATATAAGTTGGGAAAAATACATGTCATTTAGACGAAATAATAATCATACAATCTGTTTTACCCACAGACCCGTGGAAGTACGAAGTTGTCTGCTTGCTGCGATAGTGCTGCTCTGAGACAGCAAATTTTTCCAATTAGTAATTAAAAAATTTTTTTTCACAATTATAAATATTTTGGACCCAAGCCGCCTTCCTTCGAGCCTTCTAATTACCGTGCTAAAATTTCAAAACGATATCTCATTCCGTGTGGACGTAAGATTACAATGGAAAGTATCGATAATAAATTTTTTTTTCAAAATTTCCACCGAAAAAGAGTAAAGCCGTAAACCTTAGTGTCTCCTCTTTCATTTCCCAAACTTTGAGCGCGACATCTTATTTATTTTGGACGTAAGTTTACAATGAAAAATTGAGGACTAGCTTGGTCACGTGACCCACTCGTTACATGGCCTTAAAAGAACTATATTCTCTCAATTCCTCCTGACCATCTGTAGATAAAATGTTACTTTGTTTGTTTTTGATTTGTTGAATTCTAATTGTGATATGTGGCTCAATTAACTTTCGTGGGTAATTATTAAGAAAAATGATATTCCTAACAATATTCTCTTTGTGAAATGAAATGTGGGACAAACCTAGAGCTCTGTCAACCAAGTTTTTGATTATTGCAATTTTGTTTCGAAAAGGATGAGCAGAAGTGAAATTAAAAATTCTACCTGAATTTGTACTTTTCCTATACCAATGGGTAATAATATTACCATCCTGACCTTTGATTACTTCTATGTCCAAAAAACTGATTTTATTATTTTTCTCTATTTCATGGGTAAATTTACGTTTTGGATGAAAACCATCAAAAGCATTAATAACTACCTGCACCTTTTCTAGAGGAACACATGATAAGGTGTCATAAACATAACCAAAGTAAAAGGGCAAAATAAAATCTAGCTTCTTGAAAGCAAAGACCTCCAAATCTTGAATAACTATTTCTGCTAAAATCAGAGAAATGACTGAACCTATGGGAGTACCAAACTTTTGCCTATAAAAAGATCCATTGAATTTAAAATAAGTTGAGTTCATAATAAAAGCTATCCCTTTAATACATTCTTTTTGACTTAATCGAGTACGTGTTTTTATATTGTTCCATCTATTTAAAATTGCCTGTTCAACCAACTCAAAGGGTATACTTGGAAACATTGCAACAACATCCAAAGAAATTATTACATGGTCATTAGGAACAGTTTTTTAAATAATAGTTTTTTAGAATTCCCAGCTATTTTTAATATTGAATTTTGAAGTCGCAAGAGAGTCTTTGAGTATCAAATTAAAGTTTTGTTCTAAAAATGTCGTGGGAGTGTTAATAGTTGAAATAACTATTCTCAAATGATAGCCTTCTTTATGCATCTTTCTCAAACCATAACATCTTGCAAGAACTGTGTCTTCGGTATTTATATCAGTCCATATTATATCTTTTCCTAAAAGTCCTTTCTTTCTCCAATTGTCTAGAATCCTGAAAGTGTCCCTTCTTAATTGTTTCAACGGATTTTCATTCAATAAATCAAAGCTATCACGATTGGAAAGTAAATCCTTCATATCCCTAATATAATCTGATTTCTTCATACAAACTGTAATATTGCCCTTATCAGCATTCATGCAAATTATTTCAGGGTTGTTTTTAAGGAAACCTTTCGTTACCATGAAACCTTCAGAAATTTTACGATCAATGCTACTAATGCGCAAACATTTCTTATCAACAAAGCTCTTTGACAAGTGTAAAACCTTGTTCCGGAAATCCTGTTGATCTAATATTGGAATTATGTGTATACCTGATTCAACATCTTTGAATATTTCCGTAAGTTGTTTCGTTTTACTTTTTATCACATGGTTACTAAAACCTTTACCTAATCTGAGAATATCTGTAACTAAATCAGGAATTTGAATATCTGCCAAAACAAACCAAGGATCCCTATCTTCTTCTTCGAAAATCTAGTGTAAATTTAAATTTTGCTCTTGAACATTAGTTTGTTGATCAATCAAAATAAAAAGTTTTTTATCATTGTTTAAAAATCTTCGATTAAGGAAAATCTGATGCTTCAAAAGATCAATGATTTTATCCTGTTGTAAACATACTTCTAATTCACTTTTAATTCTGCAAATTTTTACTTTAAAAAAATTAACATGATTTGAAACATCCTTGATCAGTAAATTCAACATTGAGAGTTCGAAATTCTTTAAATTATGTTAAATTGTCTATTGCAAAAATTACTATGAAAAGCAAAATCTCGAAATTTGTTATCCAAGAAAAATATTTTTTTTTAGGTAAAACATCATTTCTTCCACATTCAATTAAAAACCTTTTCTGAAGGATACTGCCTCTTAATTTTTGGTTGATATCACACCATAATTTAATCCTTCTGAAGGCTTCAGGACCATATGCAACTTTGATCTGATTAAAAAACATAATGTTTAAAGAAAGGGGTTTAAAAATGACCTCCAATCCAAGTCAGCTAAATTGAAATATAAGAATCTTAAATTAGATTGATATCAAATTCAAAATCCCACTTAACATCCAATTCCTGAAAACAAAATAAAAATTTGTTTCTCATATTTCTTTCGTCTTTTTTATTTTTGTCCAAAGAATCAAATTTTTATTTTGTTTTCAGGAATTGCAATAGGAGCATTTTGTGGTGTTTGTCCAAATTTTATCGTAAGATTCTCGGTTTATTTTCAGGAATTTATACATAGACTTAGATTGATTCTGAAGAGTTCTCTTAACTCGGCAAACAAGTTCAAGGCAATCAAAACTTATGCCATCTCTGTCCTCACGTGCTCCTTTGGGCTCATCAAATGGTCGACGACCTACCTCAAACGATTAAACAGAATCATCCGCGTAGAAATGACGAAGCACCGAATGCACCATAGTAATTCGGCGATTGAAAGGGTAGTTTTATCGCGAAATGGAGGGAAAAGGGGCATTGTAGACGTCAGGAAACTGTGTGAGTCACAAGTTATACAGTTGCGAGACTATTTTAACAGAAAACGAGATGTTACGCTTTACAACACCATCTGTAAAACTGATGTTGACTACACGCCCTTGAATTTGTCCTCAGACGAGGCCTTGAATATCAGGACAGAAACCATAGAGGAATTAGAAACGCAATGGAGACAGAAAGCCATCCATGGCGAGCATCCCAAAACGTTAGATCAACATGAAGTGGATAGTGAGGCAACCAATATTTGGCTGAGAAAAAGCGTCCTGTGTCCAGAAACGGAAGGATTCGTTATTGCGATACAGGACAAAGTTGTCAGCACCAGAAATTATCGCAAACACGTGTTACATCAAGACATGGTTGACCGGTGCCGTTTATGTGGAGACACCAACGAATCCATCGAGCATATTATTGATGGTTGTCGCGTAATGGATCAAAGAGAATATACGCACATGCATAATGATGTCGCGGGCATTATACATCAAAAACTTGCCTTAAACCTAGGACTCTTAATAGAACTATCCAGACGCATCATCACATCCGAGCCGATCGACCGGACATCGTAATGCGAGAAAAAAAGGTGGAAGAGTCTACATCATCGACATTGCTTGTGCACTTAACCGAAATTTGCAGGCAACCTATACAACCAAGATCCACAAGTATAGCGAGCTAAGGCATGAAGTAAAGACAATATGGAGGAATGTGAAACATGCATCTATTCATCCTATTGTGATTTCGGCTACAGGCAATGTGCACGCAAGATGCACTCAACATCTTAAACATTTATGAGTCAGTAGGGTACTGGCAGCAGCTCAGAAGGCTGCTTTATTAAGCACCTGTCGCATCGTAAGAAACTTCCTGGGCCATCAGGAAGTAAGCGACTAAAAACCTATAGAGTGATACATGGTAGCTCTAAGAAAGCATCCAGAGGCGACTGTTGTTACCTCCAACACTCATAGCCGCTGTATAAGCATAACAGCGGTAAAAGACGAACTGAAAACTACACCATGCTCCTAATTTTGTACCTAAAACATCATCGCAAATGATTTCATACATATCCCTGCTGGAAGTAAACGGATTCAAACGGATAGAAATTAGCGGATTCAAACGGATATAATTTTTTTATCCGATTGAATGAGCACTTTGCATCCTTTTCAATAATGTTCTATTCTTTTTGAGATTTTGAAATCTTTATCCGTTTGAATAATTTTCAATACGTGAAGTGGAATTTCATCCGCCCCTATCCGTTTCAGTCCGAACTTTTTTTATCCTTATTTATCCGTGAGATGGCTTCCTATTTATCCGTTTTAATCCGTCTTCAACGAAAAATATTCTATCCTCATATATCCTTTTTAATCCAACTTCAACTAAAAATAATCTATCCATATCTATCCGTGTAAAGCCGTCTTCAAGTAAAATTATGCAATCCATATTTATCTGTTTTCATCAGGCTTCAAATAGTAATGCTCTATCCGCGTCTATCCTTTTGAATCTGTATTGAACTAATAATGTTCTATCCTCGCGTATCAATTTCAATGAATAAACTTCTACACGTATGTATCTGCAGTGGAAACTATAATGCTAATTCGTATTTGATAGAAAATCACGATTTATAACCGATAGTCAATAATTTTTTTTACATAATGATAAAAATCAAAGTAGTCCACGGATAGACAAGGATTAGGTGACAGAAGGATTGAAGAGAATAAGCCTTGTTTGTCACGGATAGCGTTTCAATCCGTGATAGGTGACGAGATAAAATCAAAGTAGTACGCGGATAGAAAAGAATACGGTGACGTACAGGAAATTATAAATTTGTGCAGACTGCAGATAGGCAATACATTTTATGGTGAAAGGATTGAAGATGATAAAAAATGATTGGCACGGATTAAGATTCTATCCGTGTTACATAATGAGAAAAAAAACTAGCTCGCGGATAGACAAAGATAGGGTGACGGATAGAAAATTACGGATTAGAACGAAAAGCCAATTCTTTCTGTGGAGAAAAGATTCACGAGGATAAATATTGACTGGCATGGATAAGTATTCTATCCGTGGTAGTTAACATGGAATGACAAAGTAGGTCGTGGATAGATAACGATAGGCTGACGGATAGAACATTATGGATTAGGACGGATAGCCAATTCTTTCTGTGGAGAAAAGATTCATGAGGATAAGCATTGACTGGCATGGATAAGTATCGTATCCGTGCTTGATAATAAGGAAAGTCTAAGTAGGTCGCGGATAGAAAAGAATAAGTTTCCAGATAGAAAATTATGGATTGAAATATAAATATATTGCTTATCCGTTTCAATCCATATTTTTTCTAATATATATATATTGTGGAGATCAGATTAAAGAGAATAAGCAATGATTGGCGCGGATTAACAGTCTGTGTTATATAAGGAGAAAAATCAAAGTAGGTCGCGGATATATAAGGATAACGTGACGGATAGAAAATTATGCATTAGAACGGATAGCCAATTCTTTCCATGGAGAAAATATTAAAGAGGATAAGTTTTGATTGGCACAGATAAGTATTTTATCAGTGATAGTTAAGGAAGAATGTCAAAGTAGGTCGCGGATAGAAAGAATAGGGTGAAGGATAGGAAATTATGGATTGGAACGGATAAACAATATTTTTTGTGGAGGACGGATTAAAGAGGATAGGTAATGATTGTCATGGATCAGTATCGTATCCATGAAGATATCAACGAATGTCAAAGTGGGTTTCGGATAGACGAGGATAGAGATGCGGATAGAGATTCTTGGATTAGAACGGTAAGAGAAGGATTAAAGAGGATAAGAATTTATTAAAACGGATAAATTTTTAATCCATGATAGGTGAACAGATCAAATCTAAGTAGTTGGCGGATAGATAAGGATTGAGTCGCGAATAAAAAATTAAGGATTAAAACTCATATGTATGAAAATGGATAATAATGCACAAAAACGGATACAGAAGGATTAAAATGGATAGTTACACCGGATAAGATTATTATTCAAGCGGATAACTGGATATCCAACCGATAAAAACGGATTGAAGAAAATAAAAAAGTATTCAAACGGATACTTGTGAATAGAGCACGGATTAAAACGGATAAGGTTTCAATCCGTTTAATTCCAGCAGGGATGGGAGTCCCACTGCACAGTGGATTTCAGGCCACCAGTTACTTCAGTGGTTTATATTGGTAGCGGGCATTTTCATAACCAATCAGAGGCCACCAGATTGTGTGAGCGTGAAGGGTGGAAAACTTTTATGTGACCAATAACCATCCCTGAAGTAACTTTCTCTGAGTCCAGGCCGAAGTAGAATGCAGTTCTGTTTGTGACTATTATAGGAAAATTCGCAAAGTGTGAAATATGAGGAAATTTCTCACGGTTAAGAGAGGATTTGTGTAGAAAACAATAACAATGATCTTAAAGAGACGTCTGTCTTCGTGTCTACTGGGGTGAGTGTTATAACCTCAAAGTGTGAGAGTTTGGTTGTGTCCGGCTCAAATTATGATGGCAAAAACAGTGAAAAAAAACAAAGGTAAATTTCAGCACAATGTACAAATTAATTATAATAAAAAGTTTTTATTATTGTTAATAAGTGGCTACCCGGGAACAAATATAAATGATCGGGAAATATGTGTCGGTGTAAAGTCTTTGTGAATGCGCAATTTTAATTACCTATAATTATACGGTAACATGTGGCCGTCCGCGAAGAAAGGGACCTAATGCAGAAAAAAGCGATTTTCATTTTCTTACGAAAATCGATAGTTTTTCTGAGTTACTCTTTCATTTCCAATAATCAGAATTTTTTAAGTTAATAACTTTTCTTGTTATTAAGCTACAAGCATATACTTGATCAGCGTACGCGGAGACCGAACGAGAGGCCTACGAAAGACAGTGCCACCACTTACCACTACAGCTGTACGTGTCATGTCCATGAGCTCCACTGGCTCGGGCCTAAAAGTGCAGTGGTAAGTGGAGTGGGTGCTTTTCGTAGATGCATCCCCACTACTCAAATGCTGGCTTGTGGACTCTACTACGATCGCCCGTCCTGCAAAATTCAGCTTTGACGCATTAGATCCCTTTCTTCGCGGACGGTCGCATATTTTCGGTTTGAAATTATCGACTTTGAAATTATATTTATATGTACAGGAAACCCATCTGAGGATGTGCTTCAACGTTGGCAGATAACATATGATTCGCTAGACGTGAAGAATAAATGTGTGGCTTTCTGCAAAATTTGTACATTAGCTGTAGAGAAACGGTTTCCATTACCGAGTGACCGAAACAGCATTTGTTCGAAACAAGCATTGTAACAAACAGTTTCGCTCATTGGAAAAATGCTTAAAGAGCTTTACCATCTCACGAAAAAGGTAGTTTCCATCGAAGGGCCCACGAATTGATAGTAACTTCAAAATTCACGAATGTGGGTGCCTGCTTGCCATCAGAAAATAAAAAAATCATGATAGAAAATAAAATAGCTTGGAGAACTATTTTCTCCTCTATTAGATTTTTCGGTTTACAAGGCCTGCTTCTAAGAGGTTGTGATGATGATGAGCGATCCAATTTCAGTCAATTACTTGAAGC
This sequence comes from Andricus kollari, assembly GCA_932074435.1. Lineage (NCBI taxonomy): Eukaryota > Metazoa > Arthropoda > Insecta > Hymenoptera > Cynipidae > Andricus > Andricus kollari. Next base: position 7,880 of record CAKNWW010343570.1, read on the forward strand.
AAGGTCTAAGGATGTGCTAGAATTGAAAAAAGAGGCTTGAGCGTGAAGGTCACGAATGGGTATCTCACAACATCCAAAATGAAATTTTGGAAGTCTTGGCATCAACAATAAAAGTGAAAAATGTACAAGAAATAAAAGCAGCGCCATTTTTTGCTCACATGATCGACGAAACTTCACATATATCTCGGCTGGAACAAGTTTCAATATCGATAAGAATTGTCTGCGAGAATTTATCGATAAAAGAATTTTTTGGGTTTTTTTACACGAAAAATACCATGTCGGAGATCATATTTAAAATTGTCGAGGGTTTCTATGCTGAATCTGGTTTGAGTTTCAAAAAACTTCGTGGGCAATGCTATGATGGAGCGTCCAATATGTCAGGAGAATTCTCAGGTTTACAGAAACGAATAAAAGAGAAGGATCCACGTGCTATATATGTGCATTGCAATCCTCATAGACTCAACTTAGGAGTTCAAGATGCAATGGAAGACGTGACTCCTGCGAAAAATTGCATTGATGCGACCAAAGATTTGATAAATTTCATCCTAGATTCACCCAAACGCATTGCTGAATTCAAAGAATTCCAAGTAATTGCCTTAGAAGAAACTGACCTCGATGAAGACCATAGGAAAATTACGTCTCTTGCTCCCTTTTGTCCGACAAGGTGAGAATTAAGTAGCAACATTAATTATACATGCACCACATGTTTTTTTTACATTTTAAAATGTTACATGGATTCATGACCTGGTGCTTTTTTGTTCTCAGATGGTGTAGACACACTATTTTTCTGAAAAGGTTGCAAAAAAAAGAGAATTATCTTGCAGCTTTGAAGCTTTCCAAAGCCCTAGGAAAACGTCGCAAGCTTTACAGTAGCATTTGGGCAAAGGCCAATGGATTTCTAAAGCAGGTGGTAACCTTCGAGTATTATTTTCTTCTGACTATGATGGTGAGAATTTTTGTAAAAATCGAGATTCTTAACAAAGAGCTCCAACGTTCCGCACTTTGCGCTGTGGATTCGCAGAGAAGAGTTGAAGGGATTATTATCAGCCTGGAGGAAACGAGAGATTCGAAGTTCGAGACCATTTGGGAAAAAGCTGAAAAAGAATCTCAGGACCTTGAATTAGAAGAACCGAAACTTCCGCGCCATTGTATAGTCAGCCGACGAATTGATGCTAATACTGATTCAGCTCATCAGTTTAATACTCCTAAAGAGTATTATTCGAAAATCTTTGATGAAATTTATGACTGCGTTCTATCATCATTAAAAGAACGTTTCGATGTTAGCACTCCTTCCCATCTTGACGAACTCGAGAATTTTTTAATTGGAAAAGAAGTAGATATGGCAAGAATCAAGGAATTCCATCGCGATGATTTCAACGAAGAAAATTTAACCAAAGATCGCCAAATATTCTCCAGAGTCCCAGAGTATTTAAAGCTCACTCAACTCTTGCTCACTGTGCCTGCTTCAACCTGCACAAATGAAAGGAGTTTCGCCTCGCTGACAAGATTGAAGAATGACCTACGTTAAAAAATGTCATTTTTTACCTGTCGTTTTTCGCGACCATAGAAAAACGACAGGAAGAACGACAGCCGAAAATGACTGGCCCTAATTGGCCATAATTTATAATAATATCGTCTGAACATTATAAAGTATCGACGACTTTCAGATTTATTAGTGAACTATTTGAACTTTCCTGTAAATCATAAACAATCATTAGCAAAAGAAAACAATTATGGGAATTTTCATGATGAAACACCTTTGTGTAGCCTGTGTCCAATTCCGAATTCTCTTCCAACACATCAATTGTGGAATGTGTTCGATTTGCCATTTTAAAGCCTTCTTATCCTTACAAAGCGCTTAAATTGAGTACCACGGCAACAATTTCGGACTATTTTCAACTTTCTTCATTCCCTTAACAAGTTCACTGCGTGCTTGCAATTCCATGATCCAACAAAGTATGGTCTCGCCACGCGCATCTAAAAAAAAGTGAACCAATCAAATGGTCCGTAGGTTATGCGTGGCAAGACCATTCTTTGTTGGATCGTGGAATTGGTAGCACGCATTGAACTTGTCAAGGGAATGAATAAAGTTGGAGATAGTCTGAAATTGTTGCCGTAGTACTCAAGCTTAGCTCTTTGTAAGGATAAGAAGGCTTTAAAATGGCAAATCGAACACATTCCACAATTGATGTGTTGGAAGAGAATTCGGAATTGGACACAGGCTACGCAAAGGTGTTTCATCATGGGAATTCCCATAATGGTTTTCTTTTGCTAATGATTGTTTATGCTTTACAGGAAAGTTCAAATAGTTCATTAATAAATCTGAAAGTCGTCGATACTTTATAATATTCAGATGATATTATTATAAGTTATGGCCAATCAGGGCCAGTCATTTTCGGCTGTCGTTCTTCCTGTCGTTTTCCTGTGGTCGCAAAAAAACGACAGGTAAAAATGACAGGAAAAAAATGACAGGCCTGACATTTTTTTCCTGTCATATATTTTCATGAGGGGAGTTAATAAAAAAAAATTCAAAACGAACTAATACATTCG